>WEIT01026508.1:44012-64869 GCA_013389985.1 Dryoscopus gambensis | reverse complement strand
TGATTACTCTGAAAGTTGTATTATTCTACTTTGTTAATATTTAAAAAATATAAAACTCCAAACCTGTATAAAAATGCTGTGCCACCTGGTCTTTATTAGGTAGACTAACTTCACATTTTTATGTTAATTTTGAGTTGCTTCATGGTTTTTCTATTTTACCTACTTTTTCACTCATTTCTCTAGTTATTTTACTTTTGCTGATCAAGTGCTGATCTACTCTGCCTCACTTTTTGAAGTGTTATTCACACTTTCTTGGACTTACTGGATAAAACAATGTAAAGCTGCTAGGGGAATTCTCATTATTAAATTAATTTTCATTTTCTCAGTATATTTTAGGCATTATTAATTACGGATGGCTTCTACTGCTGGAGCAATGGCCAGTAAAACTTGTGTCTAAATTAGCAAGTTGCAAATACTCTGACAGATTTCTTGTTTCTATTTGGTTGTTTTACCAGAAAGTGAATCCAGAAATGTACCATACTTATCCTATTTTCTATCTAACCTTATCTAGTTTTTATATTTTTGTATACTCTGGTGAGTGTCATTGTTGGCCTTAAATTAAACCTGAAGAATGAATGTATATGCAAATCCTGGTTGTTTATGCATAACCAACATGAACAATTTTAATAACCAATTAATTAGATTTTGTTCTAACCCCCCAGCAGGTCACAGGCAATTTTGCTTACCACTTCTCCAAGTTCTATTTGAACATGTATCATTAATGTTGTACTGCATTTCATTATAAAGTATAAGCTCTGAATAGGTAAAAACATAAAATGGGCTTGAGCTGGCTGTGGTAGTACTTATCCTTATAGATATTTATCCTTACCTTGGATACAGCATGGAGGCAAGGAGCTGAATTAATGTAAAGTTTTCTTTCTCTGTGCATAAGACTGAATCTAAGACAAAGTTTCAGATGCCTTGAAGATGTTGTTGATTCATTGTTTAATCATAACTTCCCTTCATTTTACATCTAAATATTTAAAAAAAAAATCTAAAGATTGAGATCTTGAAATCTCTCCCCGTACAAAAACCAAGACATATTAGACATAAGGAAATCTACTTCCCACTTTCCTAGATTAATTAGAAAAGCAGTNATTAATTAGAAAAGCAGTAAGCTTAAACGACCATTGAGAACTAGGTTTTGCTAGTTCCCACAAACACAACTGAAGGAATTTGCAGTTAGGTTGTCAAAACAAGTCAGCTTTGGAAAAATGGGTAGCCACTGATATCAGAAGACAAATGGGGCTGAGAAGAGATTTTTACAATCAAGATATGACATATGAAAACTGAAGAAAAAACAGAGAGAGTGAAAACAGGTTCTTCTAGGAATTTCCCCATTAAAATATAGTATCTTGCTTTGTCCAATGGGAATAAAGTGAATAGAGAATAGATCTGATTTTGGTTTTTTAGCTGCTCGAGTTGTGGAGAGTAGGGACTTACATTATGTGCTATGCCAAAATTCCAAGCAGACACAGGCAGATCTGGTCACTGGTTTTGGACACACAAATTATTTAAGGCTATCTGATCACACCACTAGGTTTTTCCAGTTCCTGCTGCAAGTTTTGTTTACGTTTGACAAATTGTCACAAGAAGAGGTCTCTAGGTTAGCTAAACCAATATTTTTCATTCATACAACCTCACCTCTGAAGTCTACCACTGCATGAAAACATACCCTACTGAGCTAAGAATCAGTCACAGAAACAAAGTGTTTCTAGTATTTCTTGTAGCAAGGCTCTCCTTCAGCACTGTGTTTCTTTCATTATCAATAAAAAGATAGGGCTAGAACACATCTCAGGAGGCCAAATAATTCACCCTCCTTCCATAACAGATTTTCCCCCCCTCCAAGGGTATTTCAGCTATATGTTTTAAGCTAAGAGACGATCAGCTGATCTGTTCTAGTTTGTCTCCAATACTAGTGATTCTACTGCAGATTTTCATGCCTGAATATTCTTATTGTTTTTCTAATACCCTGCCTGACTCTTCCTTGCTGTGGTTACTTATTTTACTGTCTGCCATGGGCATAGAGAAAAGTTTGTTCTGAGTAATGTTGAGACTGAGATTATCTTTGCTGCATTTGGTTTCCCCTAGCATATAAGGAAACGTGAACATGCATGCACATGCACATACACACACACACATACAAATGTGTGCATATATAAATGAACACACACTATTTATTCTTGTGTCTAATCAGTCTTAGTTTTTTTTCAGGAAGTCTCTTTTTCGTTAAAAAAAGGTGATCAATACTAGACATACTACCATCTTCTTCCCCCGTTCTGGAGAGAATGCCAAATTCCATTTTTCTTTGTAAATATGTCCACACTGGGAATGTATCTACAAGTAAGCATTGCTGAAGATCTTTTCACTGGGAATATGTGTGGGAGGGATCCCAAGATCATCTGTCTCTCTGCATGAGTAATCCATGGGTTGCCTTTGAGAGGGACAAAATAGATAGAGATCCACTTAGATATAGGTGCTCTGAATGTCATTAAAAAAAAAAAATTATCATTGCTTTCCAAACTGCCAGATGTTTTTTTTTTTACTTTTTTTTCCCTCTCTCTATTTTTAAAGAGTACATACAGGATCAAATTTTTCAGATATGAGTTAAAGTAGAAGCATGTGTTTCCTTGTAGCCTTGACTTGAGTGCTCAAGCCAGGGTGCTAGCGCTTCTCTGAATTTCACTATGGGGTCGTTTGCTCTCCCTGTGAGACTGTTTTAGGGATCTGTGTCTATTGCATTGCTGGAGTTACTGGGCCCCAGCACCTCTCTGGTTAATCCCTTCACAGATCTGAGCATTAAGCTCAGTGTAGGCACCCTCCTTCTCACAGTGTGTTTCCAAGGAAAACTGCATCTAACTTGTGGTTGAAGGCCTAATATTATGAATCAACAGAAAACTAAATATGAACTGCTTCCCCTGGATTTTATACGTGAAGCATAGATCTTCTTTTAGCAGCTGCACACTGTAGAAAGGATAGCAATGGCAGCAGTACTCTTACAGGCATCTACAGTCTAGAGTATATGTGGAAATTAAGAGAAAATACCACTTTTGCATGAAACAGTGCCTGACAGGTCTTTTTTTCATCTTCTATCTCATCAGTATCTAGTCTTCTACTGCTTGCAAGCTGTAATGCTGAAACCTGTCAGAGGATAGACTTAGAGTGAATAGTCATAACTTTCTGCCCTTAATCTTATTCTGAACAGGTGGACACTAAAGTGATGTGTATATATATATATATATATATATATACACACATGTAAGCAAACACATATATACCTGTGTGTCCACTCAGTCTTCAAACTCTGTCAGGTAAGTTCTGTGCTGCTCCTTAGTTTGGCTGTAAGTTTTTAGGGAACAAGATGTGTCTGTTTTTAAAAGAATGTTCTTCAACATGATAAGTAATATAGCTTCTTCCTTTGTCTTATGAGAAGCACGTTAATTAAGACTTAAAATAGGAAAGATGATCTTCTCCTTCCAATTCCTTCTATTAGTTTTCTGAGGGGCTGGATGGCTTTTTTGAGTTTTCTGGATTTTTTATAGTAGAAATAAGTCTGACTTTTTGGTCTTACTGCAACTTGTTTATTAGTTTCTGTCTGTGTTATAAAAGCCTTTTTAAATACATAGGTTTCTCAACCATTTCATTTATTTGCAGTGAATTTTCTCATGCCCTCCAGAAAGTCCTATAAACATGGATAATCATCAACTTTGACATTACTGGTATCAATTTGTCCAAAACCCACATCTTTTCTAACATGTGCCCATGACCTTTCTTCATTTCATATCTGAAAGTGGAAGAACAAGAAGCTCAAATCTCTGTTTGTTTTTTTTTACATGCCCTCTTTTAAATTAGATGGGCAAAAAAATCAATAGATCCTCAAATTCCTGAGATCTTCATTCTGCAAGTCCACTTCTACTCATCAGAAACCAATGCTTGTTGCAATCTAAGAATAAATATGTGTGCATGACTGGTGCAAGTGAACCCCTTATCAGAATACTGACAGAAGAACCCTGACCTGCATAACACTTAAGAAAAGCAGCCTAGTTTTAAGGAGTAGTGTCCAAAGAGTAGGAGACAAATCCAAATGGGAAGGTAAGGGGTAGTCTTTTCATGAAGGACAAATGGAGGAGGCATCTCAGCAGCCTATATTGAAATACTATTTTCCTGCCTAAGCAAAAGACTTTCCAGTCTAAATGTGTGTTAAAGATAGTATTTAATCAGGACTGGTCTTCACAGCTCCATCTCCTCTGTTTTTATTAATTTTTAAACCCTGATTTGTGTTATTGAACACTTTTTTCTGTGTTTAATCAAATTTTTGCATTTTTTACAGCTTGTCATTTAGGCCTCTTTAAAGAAATCATATTTTTTTAGACTGAAGAATAAAAAGTCCATAATCATAACCTTATTTGGTTATCTCACAGTATTGTATGGTGGCTTCAAAGACTCTGTCTATCTATAGAAATTTCAGTCAAATCCCTGATTGAAGTTTACTGTTTACTAAGAATATTCCCTAATAAAGTCTGTAAGTACATAAGATAGAATGGGTTTCTCCTTTCAACTGCAATATATGACGTAGTCTGGAAATTGTTTGTCATATTCTCAGGCACACCTTAGCAAAACTATAAGACTCCCTCATGAATAGCTTTATTTGCTTGGATGGTATGGAAATCTAAAATTTTGGGATGGGTTCTGCTGTTTGACTTCAGAAATCACCAAAATGCAAATACGTTTGTTTCACTATGTTTTCTGACTTGTTTCTGTTTATTTCCCACCATGAGGCCTTCACCATCTGAGGAAAAGGTTTCATTTTGTTCCATTTATAATGTGCCTGTCAGAGTGGGGTCATGTTATAATTAATTATTTTTAATTGTGAAAAACAGTCATCAAATAATTGATGGTAATACCAGATTCCCGCAGCGGGGGCTGCTTATGGTTGGCACTGGGGAGTGCAAAGTCACTGCGTTTCAGATCCATACCATCACCGCTGGTTTCTGAACCTCCAGTATGCCCCACTCCTCGGCAAGTCTGCTTCAGCTGTGGTACACACCACCTTTGGGCTTTGTACTTCTTGTTGTAAGAGGAGGATTGTGTAGGGTGACATGAAAGGTCTTTCCTTGGTTTGATGCTACCTTTTCTTAAAATTTCAAATTACTTCTTGAAGCTTTCCACTCGTTAAAAGTGATTTATTTTGTTTAATCTTCTATTCACCATTTTTTGAAAAATCTTGGGTAGTTTCTCTGTATTAGCCTTTTCTCAGGTTGAGGTCATCAAAATGATGGCTAAAAGAAACTACAAATGGAAACTACACCGGAAACTTCCAGATGAATGGGTGATATCACCTAATTCTTCATCACAAAACAGGTCATTCTGCAGTAACCCGTCACATGATACATTGCACGTCTGGATAACACCATTTGTTCTTGGGAGTACTTCTGAGTGCATTAATGTGAAGAGGATGTCCTATACCCTGCTGTAAGTGTGTTTCATAGAAACTGAAGATGCGTGAAGGGAAAAGAAGAATGTTTTTTGCATTCACTGACTGGATGTTAAGGCTTGTAGCAGTTCAGAAATATTCTAGGACTTCCTTGCTGCTTTGAAGGACAAAGGCAGAAAAAGGTCAGGTAACAGCTTTAGGTGATGTGGGTATATGGATAACTATTTCAAAACAGAAAACTCCCAACCTGCTGAGTTATGGCACAAACCACAGTGTTACATTCCATCGCATCTCTCTGCTGAACAGACATAGACAGTGTTTCTACCTTTTTTGTTTTGCAACACAAAGAGCAAAAATTGTGATCAAACCCCCAGGTTTGGAGAAAGAAACATTGAAATTTATGAAGTGTCATCGGATCACAGTCATCCAAATGAAAATGATAGTAAACTATTAAAAAAAATAATTCATATGTACCATGTACGTTATATTCACATTCAAGTGACAGATGTGACAGGTTGCAGTGCAGAAAAAAGGTCAGCTCAGGTATTTCATGTTTGAACTCACTCGTAGACTGAAACATTTGGATGACTTTATGTAAGAAGTACATTTGTCAGAGCTGTCTGTAAACCAGGTGTCACATCCCAGGATTAGAATGGTATTTCCAGACCTTCAATGGACTCTCTTCCTTTCATCTCTTCCACATTTTTCCTGGATTGACTAATGTGTTTCCTGTTTTTCCTGTGATGTCTGCTTGGTCAAAAAATGTCACACTGTCTCTTCACCCTCAGAATCCTTCTCCACTCTTCTTCCAGGGTCTGTGATTATTTTGACTCAGTGTTTCTTTTGAGGTCACTCCCACAGTCTCTGTTCATAAGAGGTAGCTGAAACAATCCTGAGGTAGGTTGGTTTTTTTTTTTTAATGAGCTTTTTACCTCATTTGTTCTCCAAGTTAAATTATTCCTCATGCATCTGAATTTGTAGATTTTTCGGAAGTAATCATGGCCATGATGAGTTCATATAAATCAGCATCTTTATTGGGCCACTGTTTACATTTCTGGTTTTGCATTTGAAATACAGCATTTAACATGACATTTGAAGTCAGGCTCTGATGAAGTTCATAAGTAACTATAAGAATAAATGGCTGTTTAGAAGCGTGCGTTGAAATGCATGGCTATCAGTACACTGCTTTCATCAATTAGTGTTTCTAGATTGATGAGCAGCCTGAATAAATTCTCTCCTCCTCTCACAGTTTTTTTAATTTTTTCTCTGATGTTCAGCTTTCCTCTTTCATAGTATTTAAAGAATGATAATTCTAAACTGTAGTTGGGGGCTTCTTAATCTTGGGAGTCTTCTGTTACTTACAAATTTCATATTAGCTTAGCTTTGGTGTGTGAAAATCTTCCTTTCTAGAAGGTCTGATGCTGTGAAGGGGAAAAGGGATATGAGAGTAATTTGAAATACTATTTTTATTTTTCAGGACAGTTTGTTGGTGTTTTTTTAAGGCTTTTATGTCTTAATACTCAGGTTTAGCTGTTTATTTCTTTAATTTTTCATTTGTGTTAAGAGGAAAGCAACTTCATTTGTAAGGCTTTCACAACGGCATTGAATTCTATTTATATGCTATTTATTCTAATTAGAATAGGTGGACATTATGAAGGAAACTAGTTTTGACAGCAAGACTTACAGCAGACATCTATGCATTCCTGTCTCAGCTTCAGTGTCCTGAAAGCAAATCAATACATTTCTGCCCTACCAGAATTTTATAACAACTATCAGTTTACTGTGTGTAAGCAGCAAAATTTATTTTCTAAAACAAGAAGAAAAGCAAGTTGAGACAGCAAATTCTGTTAAAGAAAAAAGAAAAGTGCAGTTAGGTTACTGATTTAGTACTACCGCTCTACCGTAATGTGAACAAATTGAATTCCAGGACTCAAATTTGACAGTAGGCAGCTTTTACAATAACTACTGTTTTTCTTTTTTTTTTTTTTTTAGCAGCTGTATACTTTTAAAAACTCATGAGTTCTCTTTCTTTTCTTAGTCGTCTTAAATGTACATTCCATATTTCTAAGAGAATCAGGGAAAAGAAAATGTAATACAGAGTTCCTCTCTGCAATGTAAGAAACAGCAGTCTCTATCAAACTCTTAAGACAGTTTATCACAAGGGCACTGTTTGACAGTAGTGACAGCAGGAGTTCCTGAACCAAGTCTCTTTTGGGCTTGAAAGCTGATCCTTTCTGGGCCATCTGGAAATAAACCTGAGCAATATGTCATCTCTGTGAGCCCAGATTTTATTTTTTTTTGGGAAGCTTTTGTTTTTTAATAAGTCTTGCTAAGAACTGCCAGCATTATGCTAGTGCTCCCAAGAGATTTGTTTGCTCTCCCTTTAAAATACTGATCATATGAAGTAGTAGTTTAGGTGTTAAGTAATGAAACAGCAGCCAGATGGCCTCTCAGTAGAAGGGTACTTCTCCTGGATAATCATAATTGGCATACATGTTTGAAATGGTCCATTTTTCTCCCTCTCTTTTGTTTTTTAGACACATGAATGTCAGGAATCAGGGCTATTGAGAGTGCAAAAATCTACTTTAGAAAATAAGGTTTCTGGCATCTTTTCCTTGACTGAGTTCTGTACATCCAGATTTTCATCAGAGCTGCAATGTGAATCTGGAGTAAACTTGGCATAATTTCAATAAATTGGCAGAATTACTGCTGATGAACAGACTATTCATTCGGGTTGAATTTGTCCCTCCTCTGACTCTGTCCCTTGTGGTTCTTTGGAGAGAAAAGGTGACTTGTGTGGGGTTTTTGTTGTTGTTGTTGTTGTTGGGTTGGGGTTTTTTTAAGCAGACTGTGACTGACAGGGTTTTACCCACAGAAATTCAGCTGATACATATGCCTTGCCCAAAGCAATGCATTTATGAAGCACGCAGGTTCAGAGCATTTTGGGTCTGAACACTTCCAACCCGCCCCTCAAACTGGGTTTTGATACAATGTGCATGTCTTTGCCACTGGGTAGTTATTTGTGAGCATTGTTATGCTGTGCATACAGCCTGCTGTCTTGAAGTTGTGCTGATGACCTACATTGGAAGGCAACATTTCATTCCAGATTTTTAAATGAGGCATGCAATTTATAAAATTTTTTAAATAAAATTACTTTCTGGATCGATGTGAGCAAGGAGATCAGTAAAGCTCCCATTTCTCTCTTCCAACACGCCCAAAAAAGAGTGAGAATTAAAGGTTCAAAAGCCTGAGATTTATTATTTTCTGTGCCAATTGAAGGCTGTCTTCATGTGCAGTGTACAAAAGGCCATTTGGTTGTTACTGAAATTGCTGACTAAAATGCCCATAGCTGACACATTTGTCAGAAGACTGACAAGCATCTGATTCAATAAACGTTTCCAGCCTTTTGTTTGATGTTTTGGTGGTTGGTTATCATTGTGAAGGGGATTGTTTGTGAATTATTTTCATTCTGTAGTGCATACAGATATAACTTATTTTATAGCTCTGCCATTGCTAAAACCTAAAGCAACATTTTCTTCCTCTCTAGATGCACTTAGGTGAACACTGTTTTTAGCAATACCACTGTTTTGGGAGAAAATACTTTTTTAAAATCTGTAAGACTTCAACACTGCAGACTACCATCATCACTGCAGACAGTTGATAGCTAAATCTCTGGATCATTTCTCAGAATTTCATTTTTTTAATACCTTCATGTGACAGGACAAGTACTTCATGACTCCCACAGAATGCCCATGACAAATAAAATGAAGTGTAAGCCTTATGGAAATATTATTCCTCCTGTGGTAGAAAGTTAATCTTTGAGGTTCAACAGGTATTGACAGATTTTCATATATTAGCTAAGTAAGCATTTGTAAAGTGGTTTAATCCTTGATGCAATACAGCAAGAATGCTGGGGATTGTAATGGGCTTTCTTTGTCTTCCCCTTACAGAACATCAGGTCTGGGTGAAAAGTGTTATTACAAAGTATGCCAGAAAAAACAGAAAACTGTCTTCCTAGATTCTTGTACTGCACTACAGTATGATCTTTGATATATTGTTTGTAGGCAATCTTTTATTGTGTGACGAATGCAGGAAAGGTAGCTTTGGAGAGCACAGGAAGCATCTCTTTCCTATTGCACAGCATTCTGGGTGTACAACCTAAATAACAAATAACACTAAATAACTCTATTCTGCCTCTGAGTGTTAGTGTGGCTCTAGTTTTAACTTTGAACTACAACCTTAATGGATTTGTGTTCCACTTCTCTATGTCTGTGTCAGTGGAGATGATGGAATCATAGAGTCGTAGAATTGTTAAGGTTGGAAAAGGCCTCTAAATTAATTGAGTCCAATGGTTAACACAGCACTGTCATGTTCAACACTTAAACTTATCCCCAAGAGCCACATCCACATGTTTTTTGACTATTTAAGTTTCCTTAAACTAATTCTACAAGGTGGTTTATAATTTAGTCACTGCTCTACCCCCACTATGTTTCAAGATAGAGCGTACTTTTATGATGTCTCAGGGTTACTATGCCTTCGGGTTCTTTGCTGAATTTGGCTAAGAACCACCCATTCTTCAGTCAGGCATCATCTCTATCAAACACATCAGTTCTCACAATGATGCACTCTGGATTTTTGAACAGCTCAAGCCAGCATCCGTAAGCATCAGTGCCCTTTTCTGCATCTCCCACAGTCCTGATTTGATGTGCCAGACCCCCACAGGCCTTCTGGTTTTGTGATCTGTTTCAGCAGCCAAAAGGATGACACTGGTTCTGAGGGGAATGAAAACCCAACATGAATATGCAATTTCAGAGCCTGTAGAACATTTTGGATCTGCTTCTGAGGCTGTCGTGTTTTATGGTGACAATACTGTTATGTCAAATGATAAGAAACTGGTACATGATTCCTGCTTTTCTTCAGGTGCAGGAGAACATCCTTTGGCAAAATGGGAATCTGAAATGAGTAACCTGAGACAGGGAACCCGTCTGATAAATACAAAGAAGAAATGGTTAAACTTTCAGATTCTTGGATCAGATGGTGTCGAGTACATCTCAGATGTATTTCTGACACCAAGCCTGTGCCTTTGCTTCTCCTTTGCCTGCTGCCACTTAAAGACAATATTCAAGGCTAAATTTAATTCCTGTAAGGGTGAAGTCAGACCTTACAACTTTGTTTTAAGAGAACTCTTTCTTATTATGTTTACAATGCTCACTCCTAGACTTGGGAAGTTCTGTTTGTATTAATATCTACAGATCCAAAGGAAAATCCACTTTCACATAGCCAAAACATTTTGCATCTTGACAAAACACTCCATTAGAGCTGAAGCTATGTCTCGGACCTCACTGAAAAATGTCTTCTATCACAGCATTTACTTAGTAAAGCTTTGGAGCTGAATCCCAGTCTTTTAAGATTTGCATTTCTGTGGAGATATTCACTATGGACATGACTTGGTAGGATGATCCTTCAGTTACTGCCTCAATAAAGGACATCAAGATCCTGATATTTGAGCCTGGAGTTCTTTTGAAGTATTATATGTATGGACATGGATGTGGGCAGTCACTGGAAGAAAAATGAAAATTACATCCTAGTAACTGCGGTTTGCTCATAAATGGAGCATGTATATGTAAATGTTTTGAAGAATTCTAGTTGCTGGTAAGTAGCTTATTTTATGAAATGTGGACTGCGCCGAGGAATTTGAACAACATAATATGTATATACCTTGACAGGGCCTGGAAAAAATCCTAGGGCTACCGCTTCTGGGTAGTGTTCAGGGGAGATGTTTTGCAATTTTGTCTTTGCTTAAATGCATTCATTTGCAATTGCAGAGTGAGGAGAAGGCAGATATGGGCCTCTGATGCTTTCTGATAGGACACTGATTACATTTTTTTGTCTCATGTGTTGCTCTTGTATTTCTAAAAGAGTGAGACAAGTACATGTCCTCCTTTCAGTCCCCATTCCAGACTGGCAGTTTCTCCACTGGTACTCTCTCCCTGGATGGGTGTCTGGGCTGCTTTCTCCATTTCTTCAATAGCCCCATTAGTAGTGACTGGAAAGTTTAAAAAAATTTTGAAAGGCTGAAAAATCAAAGTTGTTTCAAGGTTAGTAAATAATATAATTAGGACATCATAAAACTGCATTATAAAGCTTAAATGAATGTTAGACTTGTTTTTCTCTAACTTGCAAAGATCTCTTGTTTTCGGTACTCTGTGATATGTTTTTTATTCCTAATCAGTGTCATGCATCACCAAAATATCTTAAAATTTTTATGATTACATATAAACATTGAGAAAAATGTTTAGTGACTGTAATTTGTGTTAGAGTTAGAACTGTTTTATTGTATTGCAGCTTTGCTTTAGGTTTTCCACTACTGACTAGACTACAGAATTAAAGCTGGGACAAGTATTCATTTTGAATTAAATCTTTATGGTGACCTTTGAGTCCACTTGAGTCAGAGATGGATGAAACCCTTGGTATGTTTTGAACTAAGAGTGTGTGGGGAAAATGTGTCCTTGGGAAGCGGTCAGAGAGGATCTTACTACTCATTCAGTTTTCTCAGGAGCTGTAACAGGTCCCCCAAAACCAGGAAGTAATGAGAAAATTATGATTTGAATAGAAATGATGAGTTTAATATGAACCTTTCCTGCTTTAAGAAAGTTTGTCAGGTATAGGCTTATCTGATTTTAACCTACCATAGATTGGTTGCTGTCAAGAGCCATCTTAAGACAGCGCTGATAGGGGTAAGTGTAGCTAACCTAGAGCTTGTTGAGACTGGAATTTAGGAGATAATCTGAAGGAAGTGCTATTTACATGAAACTGCGTGTTCTGTCCCACTTAAAACAGCTTCCCTTTCCTGTTACTTGTGCTTGGTAGGAAGAGAGTTGCTTTTGTCTTGGAAATGGCTAGCATCTATCTTAAGCAGCTAAGCCTCAAACCAGTTTCTTCTTCCATCACCTCTGACTTGGGGTTTTTTTTGTCTGTTTGAAGAAGATGGAGTGTCAGGGGGATTGGATGGTAAAATGCCGCAACCTTCCCAAAAGTGCCTCTAAGGAAGCCTCTCTGTGCGGCCAGCGCACCTGCACACACACGTACGCTCTCACACCAGATAGCTACCAAAACAGTCCGACGATGAATGAGCAAGGAAAGTCTTCGCATGGGGTTCTTCAGGAGAGATTTTTCAATGTGTCCGCACTCATGCAAGGTTTTCCAAGAAGTGCCGGGAGAGCCACAGGGGTCCAGGGGAAGGGAACCAATCAGGAACTCTGAGGGCGTATCAGGTAACAAGGGGTGCAGTGGCCAACAGAGCCAACCAGGGAAGCAGAACTGGGGTACATTAACAGAACAGAGCATTCTGGGGGAAGCCTTCTCAGTCTCCATAAGCTGGAAAGGAACCTAGGACTTATCCTACCATAGGACTCCCTTTGTTCCTTGACCAGCAGGCCCACTGGCCTCCACAATGGAGTTACCTTTATCTCAAGTGTTTTCTTTTATTATTGTTTCTTTCTACTTCTGACATAGCCCCTCCTCAGGATGTGTCTTGGAGCTTCACCTATGGCAAAGACCTTGAGTTCTTGTGGCATCTGACTCTTTGCAGCTGATACATTGACAAGTGCTCTTTTTCTGTCTTGAATTAACCTGGATTCTAGTTCCCTCAATTCATATTCTCTATTGAGAACTTGTTAGTGTCTACCATTGATTTAATCTTGTCTCTTTGTGCTTTTGTTAACCATTAGGAAAAAAAAAGACCCAGCAAAAAGCCTCCCAACCTGTTGGCCTGAATCCCATCCTTATATTTCAAGAAATAATCTGCAAAGTTTTAGAAGCTTTAGTTTTTCTAGAATCATGAAAAGAGTTAGAAGGTTTTATTGATTTGAATCAAAGGTACAAATTTATTCATACTGACATATTTATAGAAAGGTCTAACCCTGAAGTTACAGATTCTCTCCGATGAAGAAATGCAACAGAAATAGAAGCACTGTGGTCATATGGTAGAATGCCTAGTCTTGTCTTCTCACTGCAGTTTCAGTCTGCTGACCTGAGTGCTAAGCAACCAACTAAATGGTGTCAATCACAATGCTGCCATCCTGCAGTTAGACAAAATTAATTTCTTCCATGTGCTCTGTTATATGCTGCATGCTTGGCATCAGTTATTTTCCTTCCTTTCTCCATCATTTTCTGGCTTTCTGTGATGTTACAAAAGGCAAATTTGCATAGGTAGTGTACAAAAACAGATTTGTGGCTCTGCCTGCACTCCACATTATTAGCGAGAAAATTAGTTTTGTACTTATTCTGGAATGTCTTGCACAGAAAACAGTGCATTGGTGGAATTATATATGAGTGAATAATAGCTGACACATATGTTTACACTCACTGTTTCTCTTGGCCCTGCTTTCTGTTGTACTTCAGGTAGTAACACGACTCCTGCTGCTATTCTGTTCTGCTAGTTGAACAATTCTCATGGTGTTAAGACTTGCAATGATTGCACTTATAGGGACTTCTAGCTAAGAGTAAATATTGTTGTGCCTTTTAAGTACAAAATGTAAATGACAGGATTCTATTCATATTTTAACTTGAGATTTTGTGTAGAATTATCGTGTGAGAATAGTAACATAATTTTTCTTATTTAGGCATTATATTAAAAACATATTTACATATAAATATTAAAGGATTGTTTTCCTTGTAGTAATCAACCTTGAAAGAAATGATAGACGTTAATTTTATTGATCTAATAATTTAAAAAATAGCTTCGGTATGATTTTTGACACTTTCTTTCTCCACATTATGCTAATCAAGGATGTTAATGCACCTGATTTTGGTGAGTTTGAACTTCTTACCAACTAGAGTGTGAGGGTCTTTTGTAGTATAAGCCTGGACTACTTCACTGAGTGAATGCATTGTAACATCTTCAAAGGTTTTGTTAGTAGATCCTTTGCATTTCATTTCTTTTGTTTTCTTTGTGATACTAGTGGGTCACAGGTATTTTCTCTGGAAAATATGTAATTTTATATTGTGGTTTCACATGTTTTTTTCTACAGATTTATATCTGTGTCCCATATCTTCATAAAATCAAGCATTTGTGGCTTGAGATGATGAATTTTACCTGGACTACCATAAGATATGAAATCATGTAATAAGCAATCACTAATCAGTATAAAACTGTTGATATTGACATGGAGTGCCATTTAGAAATATTCCTATTCTCCATTTCTACAGCTACAGATTTGTGGGCAAAATTATTTCCGGTGAGATTTCATGTAATGATGTACTGTGAGTACAAGTTTCCTCATTTAGACATCCTATGTAGATAGGCATATTATGAAGTTAAATATTTAAGTGTTAATACTGAATGTGCCTCCACATAATTGCAGGTACCTGTAACGTATGAGTGCAAAAGTAAAGGCAAAGCTTAAAAAAATCTGTATTTCTTTCCTCTCATAAAAAAAGCTGGAAACCAGTGTGCTCTCTTTCTTCTTCTTCTTCTTCTTCTTTCTTTTTTTTTTTCCAGAATACATACTATGCAAATGAATTTAAATTCTAAGCAAGAAACACCTCTCACCACGTGAAGCTCTAGGCTAATGCCTCAGCAAAATGGGTATAGAATATTTTTTTCCTGTAATAGTAATAACATTTGCAGAAATGAAATTGTCAGGATAGCTATTAATACCCCAAATTAAGCCTTGCTTATAATCTTCAACATGCTGAAGATAGTTCTTGATATATCCTTTGGGAAATCCATACAAAATACTTTGCATTGTTTATGTCTGCTGAGTTGTAGCAAAGCTGCACACTTCTTACTCTCCATCCTTTTAGCTGGTTTTTGGCAGTTGGAAATTTTTGTAGCCCCGTGGGAAAAAAATGGTAGCATATCTTAAGCTAATGCAATAAAATCCCATATTTGGGGTTTATTCACATGTGTTAATTAGAAAGGCTCAATTCAGTCCATTTATTTGAGAACTGCTGAAAAGGAGAAGTGGCAGCAACGGGCAAGTTTAATGTTGGAAAAAGATAAATGGAGGTACTGGGTTTTTGGGTAGATTCATTTGGGACAGGAAAACCTGAGTTTTGTTTATTTCCCCAGCCAGCTTATGGGTTTTAAAGAGCAGCAAACTGAAGCCATTTGTGAGCATAATCAGCAGTACTCATTACTGGCTGTTAACTGATCTGAATTTTAACTGATAGAGGCATATGTGTGTAGAGGTTTAGATATCAGCAAAGCTCACCAGTAGAAAAGGATCTGTCTAAGATATTTTCAGCATCTAGTATGGCTCACTGAGGCACCTACTTCCCCTCTGCACATCTAGTTTGAAAATTCCTGTGGAAATTTTACCATCAACTGCCTTCTGCTTGATGCAAACAATTAAGCAGCTTTAATTTTCAATAGCTGCTATCATCTGTCTGTGTCTCACTCTCTCATGTATTAGAGATGGTCTGGATGGTCCTGATAACATAAGATATAGTTTAAATCTTTACGTGAAGTTCAAGTCAAATGTTAATTGGTGCTTGAATACTTTTGATTTAATCATTTGGTCTGCCATATCTCTTTCAAAACAGATGTTTCACTAAGAAATGCTATTCTTTTCTGTTGCTTAACTGGGCACATGATACACTTGAATTTTTAGAGTAAAACCTTCCTTTGATAGGATTCCATCTCCCTTTCTAAGCCTAAATTTTATATGCTTCTGAAAAAGTAGGAAAATCAGGCAAAAACTTATGAGTTTATGTTTTTCTTTAATGTAGTATGGAAGAATAAACGTACAGTGCTTGGAAGGGAACAATGTAAATATAATGCAATTCAAATGGTGTTAACATTCAGCACTAGTTTGTAGTTTCAGTACTGAATGTCTGAGTTCTAGAAATGTGTATGTGTGCATTTATGGCCTGCCTATGCAGGAAAACTTGCAGAACTAGGTCCTTTAACATTTCAAGGATCTCAAGATATGAGTCAGATAAACTTGTACATTTCCAGACAATGTTAATGAAAATGTTAAATAATTCACACAAATCATTGCATAGAAAATGCTTAGAATAGGTTTTGTGAAATTTATTTTCAGTTTTATAATACACCCACTGCCATTTTTTGAAAATTGTAATTTAAAATGCATAATTCAGTAATGCTTATAGGAGTTATTACCCTGAATTAAGACTTCACCATTTTAGAATGTTCGGTATAAAACTTTAATGTCTTTGTTTTTATTAAAGTGGTTTCAGAAAAAAATGTAATTTCCTTCTATTTGAGAGATCTTCATGTCTACTATTCTTAAAGAAATAAATTAGTACGATGCCTTTTTCTGTGAAAAAGTAAGTCATTATTTAAGCCATGGTCTGGCAATGCCCTACTAATTTGAAAAGTATCACTAGTTCGAAAAGTCTTTGCTCTTTCACGACAGGGTTTATTGTATGGGTCTGGGGTGGTGGGGGATTACTATCAGTGTGCACTGCATTTATTGCTGTCAGCATAATTTCTACTTGGCACCTCTTGGAACTTAACTCTCATTTGCCCTGAGGTACATAAGGAGTCTTTCTACTGGCAGTGGCTTGAAAGTATCTTCAGCCTAATTGCTGAAACACTCTTAAGCTGATTTGTGTCCACAGAGTAAGAGGTAAAATCATGCTGGTAAAATTAGCACAACCCTGGGTTATAAACAAAGACTCAGGTGTAAGTATGTGCAGAAATTGAACCAATTCCTCCTCATTGCATTTAAAACACTGAAAACCCCTGTGCAGGGTGTTATTTCAGTTTTGAATGTCTTATTTTAAGTTTCAGTGAACTAAAGATTTAGAAATAGAATTGGAATCTGTTTAGAACAGAAATAAAACTAATTTAAAAAAAAAGGCCAATCAATTAAAGCACCAAAAACCAACCACTTCCTGGGTTGCATCTGGACAAATATATCCAGCAGTTCCAGGGAAGTGACCTTTCACCTCTGTGACACTCATGAGGCCATATCTGGAGTATGGTGTCAATTTTTGAGTTTCCCAAAATAAAGGACTGACATATGGGAATGAGTCCATGGAAGGGCCATCAAGATTGCCATGGAAGTGGAGCACATGAAATATGAGGAGATGACGAGGTAAGGGAAGACATGAGAGAGAGCTTCCTGTTCCTTCAACTGACTAACTGGAAAATATAGGGAAGATGGAGCCAGAGTCCTCTTAGTGGTGTGCAATGGTAGGATGATATGCAAAGGACAAAAGCTGATAAATGGGAAATTCTAAATAGATATAGTTGTTTACCATGAATGTTATTACATACAGGAACAGGTTGCCTGGAAGACTGTAGAATCTCCACTGTTTTCAGGGCTTGATGGGTCACAGCCTGAGCAACCTCATCTCACGAGACCTGCTTTGAGCAAGTGTTTGGACTAGATAACTCAAGCCTATATTATTCTGTGTTTCTATGAAAACATGCTACTTGGAAACTAAATGAGCATCCATGCTGTGCTCTGCTTTGGCTTCACAGAGCGATCTTAAAACCACTGTAATTTTGTGAGTAGTTTGGATCTTCACTCACTCTTTCTTTCCCCCCAATTTGTCAAGTTGGAGGATAATAAGAAAGTGCTTGTAGGTTACTGAGCAGGAATGAAAAGTTGGATGGCTTTGGCTTCACAGAACGATCTTAAAACCACTGTAATTTTGTGAGTAGTTTGGATCTTCACTCACTCTTTCTTTCCCCCCAATTTGTCAAGTTGGAGGATAATAAGAAAGTGCTTGTAGGTTACTGAGCAGGAATGAAAAGTTGGATGGCTTTGGCTTCACAGAACGATCTTAAAACCACTGTAATTTTGTGAGTAGTTTGGATCTTCACTCACTCTTTCTTTCCCCCCAATTTGTCAAGTTGGAGGATAATAAGAAAGTGCTTGTAGGTTACTGAGCAGGAATGGAAAGTTGGATGGCTTTCTGTCCACATTACACTCTGATGGCACTCTTCATTTAGTTGCTGTGATTGCATGAACTTCCCAAACTGACCAAAGCAAGCAGGGATGTGGGCAGTGTAATTTAGAAACTAATTTAGAAAAAATATGAAGTATGGAATTGCCGAGCTTCAGTAACATAGCATGTGTAATTTTTATGAAAATCTGAATAGATCCTGGGGACAACAGGTAAGTTGCAGGCATGAGAACTTCTCTTATGTATGACCCAAACAACGGTGTATCAATGTCAAAAATATTTGGCCTCCTTGCAGATGGTGTCAGTCTAGAAGAATTGTAAGCAGTGAGAACAGGGGTGTAAATTTAGGCAGCCAGCAAAGGGTACTGTCCCACTTGCTGCATCTGCATTTCATATCTAGGACCCCAATTCTAGGATCAAGGTGATTTCAGCATACTTACTAAGTAGTTTTGTGTCACTAAAGATAGACTTTTAAAACTGTACCGTGACCCAGGGACCCTTCAGCCTCTCTGGGATCTGCAGGAGATTGTAAGATTGGGTGTCTGACTTGTGCTTCCCTACCTTCTGTGGCTTCAGGCTGCCGGGCTGAGGCAAAGATTACCATACCTGGGGAAATCCCATTCCTCTCTGTGTTTCTGGTGCTGCCAAGAGTGACACTGACCAAGGCTGTTCCACCAACACTGGCTGAACCCACTCCTGGTCTGCCTTTCACTGATCCTTGCTGAGGTGACATTGTCCTTCGGTTCCACAGCATGGGATCTCAGACCACCAGGGAAAGCACCACCTCTGCTCCAGTCTGTCATCTGAGCAGTTGGTTCTCCTGTTCTATTTCACACTTTGCCCCCAGTCATTTGATACACATTCTCCTCGGCAATATTTACATTATTGCCTGTGACTGGTGTGATGCTGTTTACCTAAATGTGTTTTTGGCCTTCACCCAGGTCTAGACCATCCTGGAGTTTCACTATCAAGATAAGTTATTCTCCCTTTCTCTCTCTCTCTCTTTTTTTTTTTCTTCTTTTCATTTTTGGCCTTGTTTGAAGGAGAAATCCTCCACTGAAAACAGCAAGTTTGCACATCCTATGAAATCTTGGTTGCGGTACTGCTGTCACCTTGATGCAGACACTCTATCCTGGTCCTGCTCTCGAGAGTCTACTCAAGTTCCTTGACATTTGGACTTTTCTCCAAGCATGCACAGGAATTGCTAGTTTATATTATTTTGCTGGATGAACGACAGTTGTTTGAAGATTTATTTTCTGAGGGTTTTTAGAGCACTAAAGAAGAGGCCTCAGCCACATCTTATGGGAGCAAATACCCACACAGACAGACATAGCATTTATTAGGGACCTGGAACACCTTGCCCATCAATGAGGAATTGCTGATCATGCCCAGAGGAAGATCCTTCATTCAATTTTCTAAGGTAGGCATGAGTAAGCATTTTTCATTTGAGCTGTTAACTGTACAGAGATGTCCATTAAATGCCATTTCACTGGTCACTTTTGCAGAGGTGATATGTACTGACATTATTAAAAGTGAAAAATATGTCACATAAAAGCATGAAAAAGCTTTGAAAATATTGGTGTTTAACTACATAGTTTGATATATTTGATAATCAACTGGTTTTTGACAATATTTTATGCTGGGTTTGTTTTTTCTTCCCTAATATTTTCCTGAGATCCAGGGCCAACTTTATGTGAGGTAAGATGACATTAAAAAATTATCTCTGAAGTTCTTCATTCTTCCAGACTTTTCTGGGAGTTGGCTTCCTGTTTGTTTCCATATCAGGACTGACGTAAGAATTTCTGCTCTAACAAGAAGGATGATATTATAACTAAGAAAAGAAAAAATAAATGGGTGACAATAGAATATGTTTGAGCCTGTTTATGATGTAAGTTAAACCTTAACATTGCTGACCTTTATCTCACTGTAACAAAGACAGAAAGCAGGAGGCACTGTATGACTCATTTCGCCTCCCAAAGCTTGACTGTGTTTCCCACCATGCTGGCTTTCAGAAGGGAAGAGGGAACATTAGCACTGCAGCACAAGCACTCTGCCCTTGATGCTGAAGAGATGTGCGGGGCAGGCAGGCTCTGTCTTGCAACAATGTCACTTCACATAGGTCATGTTAACTGCATTGCTTATGTGACTAATTGTTGTGGTTTGGGAATGGCATTCCCCAATTTAGTGCTCCCACTAAGACTCTCCAAACCACGCTCACTCACTCTCCCTCTCCCCCGCGATGGGATGGAGAGGAGAATTGGAGGCACAAAAGGCAAAGATCATGGGTTGAGATAAGAACAATTTACTGGAAACAGCTATGATACAAGAAAAAAAACCAGCAACAGCAAATATACTAACAACAAAAGTGTACAGAGAGGTGAGTGATTCACATTCAAAATGCTCAGGACTGGATTTAACCCACTTCTCCCTCTATCATGCTTACTTGAGCAGAAGGAACCCCTTCTCCTCAGAAGAGACTCTCTTCCCCACGCCCTCAACAATGACATGATGTAGTATAAAATAACTTCAGGGTCCTGG
>WEIT01026508.1:30508-43541 GCA_013389985.1 Dryoscopus gambensis | reverse complement strand
TTCATGTACTCCTGAAATAGGCTTTAAGTTTTCTTCAAGCTTAGGTTTGAATTATTTTGCCAGCCACACGTCAGAGCATCACCTGTAAGACGTGAAGCTAAAAACCCAAGGCAGTGAAACCTTAAAGGAAGGAAAGGAAATGTCAGTAATTTTGTTGGCAATGCCTGGAAATTTCCACTTTCCCTTTCCTCTGCAAAATGTATTCAGAGAAATGCTTCTGAAACTGAGTGCTCCACGGGATGTGTTCAGCTGCTGTTGGAAGAGATCTGCATTTTTTAACTGGCCAGAACAACTGCAGTCACTATATTAAATGCATTTATTAGCAATTCTTCAACTTAAATAAGAAAATATTCAGACTTTATTTAGTGAGTTTTAGCCTAATAATATTTTCTTTCTTTTTTTGTCTCCTACAGGTTTTTTTTTCCCCTAAAGAATGTAAGAGAACTTTTGTTTGTCTATTTGTTTGCTTTTGGTTTTATTTATTTTTCCCTGGAAGATGAAGATGACCAGTGAATTAGGAATACAGATTTTACTTTATTTTGACTACTGAGTCAAAGGCTCCTTCTTGGAGGCTTTGGACTAAAGCCCAACCATAATCTAATCACATCCCAGTTCTCGAGCCAGGTTACTGAACCTGGCTCTGTGACATTGTCATGTTTAAGCTGATCTGTCCAGAGCTGTGGCTGCATCCAGATCTGTATTCCTGCAATACATCTAGATGAAGTTTATTATTCCAGAACCTAATATAACACGTGCTTGAGGCTCAAATAAACTAATGAGCTACCCTTGCTTTGTTCTTGAGAAAAAGGCTGAAATACTTTCTCAAAAGTTTCTAAGCATTTAAGATTTAAACAAATTTGAGGTTAGATATCTGGCAGGGATATTGAAGCTGTGATTGCGCTTAAGTCTTAGCATCTCATTTTTGTTGAACTGGTTTTTCTTTCTTAAAAATGGCCCTCGGGCATTTTTACCAAAAGACTTAATTAATTTATGTTTACTTTGTATTATACTGTTTCACTAAGCAGTGATGAAAGTAGAAAATATTTGACAGTTTAGGAATTCCGTGAAGAAATATAGGTTTTAAAAGTCCATCTGGACCTTTAAAGTAATGCAAGAATGTTTTTCTCCCCTTCCCACCATGAAGTTACTTTACTATGGAGGTAAAAATGTCTGTAATACAAAGGGAAATTGGAACAGTATCAGAGATGGAATCTCTGTGTGAAAATACCTGTGATTTTCTCTCTTCTGGTATTCTCAAAGATCTTCATTTCATGATGAAGGAAATTACTGAATGTGAAAATTGGGAGGAATGCTGTAAGGGATCTCAGCTTCAGACGCAAATAATATTATTTTATCCTATTTCTAAATCACTAATAGCTTATTAACATTATAGATAACTTTATGTATAAGTTTATGGATAAGTTTAGTCACTTGAATTGAGTTCTGCTAACACTGAGAAGTATTGAAAAGAGTAAAAATATTCATGCATGGGTATGTGCAAAGGTGGATCCAAATTAAAGCTATAGCATTATAATTGAAAGTGTATATGTTGATTAGGTGGTACTGGTATGGTATAATCTTTCTAATATTTATCTGCATTTACTTTCTTCTACTTTTTTTACCTACTCATTCTCAAAGCAGAGCACTTTTAGGAAAACAATAAACTCCATGGTAGATATCAAAAGGTCTAGTTACTTAGGTGGCTATTTTGTATTACAACAGGTATTGAATGCTAAATGGAAAAGAATTGGGCAAGTATGGAATAATATATTCTCTTAGATATTGGTCATTAGGTACAGAAACCTATTTTTCAATTTCCATTTTGTGCTTTGAAAGAGGGGACAATTGATGGTAAACAGTCTTTTGACTGCATACACAGGCAAATTTTTTCTTCTCTCCTCTGTCTGATTAGTATTTGGAGAACTGTTGTGTGACCTCCATTTTTTTCCTGAGAGTCTTGGAATCTTTCTTAGACATTCTTTGAGAAAACTGAATTTTGTGTGTGGAGCAGTTTCAGGATTACTTCAAGTTCCTCTAGTGTAGTCTTTGAAAACTAGGTGTGATAATTACTCTAAGGCAAGAAAGCAACACAATATTGGTGAGAATTTAAAAATAAACCAATTCCTCATGAGGGTATATGTTGTGCTTCAGGGGTTTTTTGAATGGTATTAGCAGCACAGCACTAAACCCCAAATATTTAACCCATAGCAGAGCTCTTTATTTCTGCCACTATGCCAAGGACATGAGTGATAATGCCTTGGCAAATTAGCGGCCCAGTACCTATTCTTTCCAAGGATCATAAGTTGTAATCATGTGTCTCTACTTATCGTGAGAAAAGAGGGGAAGAAACCATTCATTTGTCCTTTGGGCTCATTTTCTCCAGGCACTCAAAATCATGCCTTTTTCATGTATTCTGCTGACATAGCACATTAGCAGTATCTGGTGACATGACTAGATTTTTCTTTCCCCAAGTGCAGAAAGTATTGATATTGGGGTTTTATCTGATTTTCAGAAATACATGCCTCTGAGAATAATGGGCCACTGTGAGGAAAAAAATAAATCTAAGGTTGAAACATTCATAAAAAGTATACATTTTCAGAAAAATGAGGGAAAAATTAAATCAAGGAGAAGTCATCTAAAAGTAAAGTCTCTCATGAAGGTCAAAACATCTACTGCCAAAGAAGAAATATAAAGCAGTCAGAGCTGGAGCTGTGGGCCCCAGTATTGCACAGGCCCACCCTCTCATTCTCAGAAATCCACTCCTGGATGTTTCGTGGGGTACTCTACTGCATTCTACTTGCTGTCATATAACTTACTATCCTGTTGTATTTATGTTTGTAAGGTTAAGTTCATGATCCTTTATGAAGTCACTCAGTTTGCTTTTAAAATCAGACAAAAGTTTGCGAAGCTTCATTTGTAACCCTATATTTCACTCAGGTTTCAATGATCCTTTATATCAAAGAGTAATGTTTTATGTGTTACATTTGCAGCCACAGTTGTCATCAGTTCTTCAGCTTGGGTGAAATAGGATGATGGGGTATGTTTAATTTTCTCTCTAAAATCACTGTTGTGGATTTTTGAGGTCTTGAAGTCAATGACAATTGGAAGTAGCTCTTGTACAGAATGAAAGGGGTATATGTACACAATTACCCCTGAAATGCAGAATGTTGTCTTGTCTCACCTACCCATCAGGAGTATTGGCGAATAGCAACCACTGATATTCCCCAAACCTCCCACTTGGAAGCCCTAGCTCACTTTACCTCTGGGTACACAGTATTAAGCAGTATTTGGAAAGTGGATATTAGTAGCCAATGGGCATAACGCGAGAATGTAACTTTCTGAAGAACAGGTGGCAGCTGTTTCATTCTGATCACCCATTTTAATGTAATTTTTTATAAGTTTGTGACAATAATCATCCAGCAGTATGTCTCTACTGAAAATGTATGTTAGAGAGGAACGAGGGAAGAAGGCTCCCTTTTTGTGAGTTTTCTGTCTCTGTACAACGCTGAACATCACACCCTATGTTCATCCATGCACAAAACCTGTGTAAGTGAAATTTCAGTGCTACTGAAATCAAAGGCAAGACTAATGTTGGTGCGAGAGTTTGAACAGTCCTAACCATGTTACAAAGAACCACGGGAATGTTGCTCTCTCCCAAACTATCTGATAGAGAAGTGAACTGTGGCAGAAAGGGATCAAACATGGAATTTTGTCCTAAAGTAGCACAGAAATCAGTGTCCATAATTGTAGAAACCACAGAATGCTTAGAAGGCCAGGACATCAGCTGTGTGCTTTGGAAAAAAATGAGCTCAGAATTATTAAGGCACATTTGTGACTCTGCATGACCTTCTCATACCAGCTTCTGCCTAACTGGCAACAGAATTCTAGACTGAAAACAGCAGCCTGATGTCTTCATTTGTTTTGCAGTAACCGAGATTTAAAAAAACCCCAGAACTGCGTCACCACTCTGATGTTCTTCTAACAACATGGATGATTCAGAGCATCTGCCTGAATACTGAGGACAAGACAATACTTCTCTAACTTCAGATGCCTGGGTAGAGCTAGTGGTGCAGTCTCCCTCATGATTCATGGAGAGAAGAGTCCAGCAGTAGGGTATGACTCATGGTCAGATGTGTATCCCAGGATGAGATAAACTCTACTTTGATGTGCCTGTGTCTGCTTATTGGCTATAAAGGTGCTCTAGGCAGCTGTCTCAGATGTAATTTTGTGTTCAGTAGACTTCTAAAGGTGAATGAGAATGTGTTATGTCCTTAAGCCTGACTTAAATCCATTTCCAAGTGCTTGCTATGACCTTGTATTTCTGTTTTATCCTCATTTTTGTTGATTAGACCAGTATATTACATCAGAGCATGAGAGCTTTACACAATAGCTTTGGAAACAGCCTGAAACACAACATAAATCCTGTGTGTTTTTGTATCATAGTACTTGCCTCCTTCCACTGCAGTTTGTATAAAACACAAACTAACATGACTTTTAGTATTTCAGTTTCCACTTAACACTCTAAATATTCTAAGATTAGCATACTAAAGATGCTTATACTGAGGTTTGCCATCCCAGGAATTGCACCGTACCACTGGACATTAATCACTACTGAATAGCGGTATCTTAAGATCCTTTCGAGTCCATTCATTCCTACAACCCAAGCTTGCTGACATCTTTGAATTTAGTAACAATAGACTTTCTCTTGCATTATTTAGATGATTAATGAAAATCTCCAACAATACTGAACAGACTAACGCGGAGCCTTGTTAACTATGTAGCAGTACTGTGACTATCAGTTTCATACCTTTTGCAGCTTTTGATCTTAGTTGCCTCACACCCTTGTGAAATTTCAACATGAGATCCTGCCAAAATCTTTATAATTTATAAATTCCATTGCCTTTCCATGATTCACAGGGCATAAGATTCTGCTAAAGATGCGCATTATTTTGATTTCATGTCACTTATTCATAGAAGGAACCTGTCTTAACTATGATTTACTTTTTTGGGCTATCTTTGGACTTACAATATTTTTTTGTTCTAAGACTTCTCTAGGAATTTATCTTAGTCAAAAGTTCCCCAAATCTTTCCTTATACCCTTTGTAAAGATATGTCCTATCATTTTTTTCTCTAGATATTTTGTTTTCCCATGAGCTCCTCGAGATAGTAATTTAATTGTTGTACTTCAGCCAGGTTTTTATGTATTTTTACATGAAATTTGTCCAAACTGAACAGCCGGAAAATATTTAATTTTAGCTGAGCTATTTTTTCTCTCTCTAATGCTGAATTTCTATGCTATTAATATAGCCTCTTCTAAAACTGAGCAATTATCATGGTTAATATATTTTTTTCTTTATGTTTTATTAAAAATTTCTCCATTCTGGTACCATATGTCAGTAGTTTCCTGTCTTAAGTAATGAACTCATGTTATAACTCTTTTTTTTTTTTTGTTATTTATAATGAAGAAGGAAATAAGCTGTTTACTGTGTCTGGGAAAGGTACCAATGGGCCTAAATTTCAGTATGGAAAATTCAGATTAGATGTTAATAATTTTTCCTTAATGATAAGGACACTGAAGACATGGAAATGATTGCCTAGTGGGGCTCTGGAACTACTTCTCACTCTGTATCTTTGTAAGCAGGTGGGTCAAATTCTCTTCTGGTTTTTTTGTTGGTTTGTTTTGGGGTTTTTGGCTGTTTTGGTTTTTGTTTTTGTAATGGCAGAGGAATGGACTGAAGTTCTTTTTCTGTTCTGTTGTTCTATGGAAGCTAATCTAATTTTTCTGGTGAAAAATCAGGCTGTAGATATTGTGAATACCAACTGGGAGCTGTAGGTTGTATTTGCTGCTTTGTATTCTTCAGGCAACACAGTGCAAAATCAGCCAGTTTGTCCATCTGCCTCTCGTATGACACTCTGGCTGCTGAAGGCAGTGTCAGGTTACCTAACACAGAGACTTCTGCTGGGGTGGCCCATATATCCCAGAGCAGAGAGTTGAAGCTACAGAGGAGTTGAGATGAAATCTGAGAAAGGACAGGAGAGGCAAAGCTCATAAGAAAAGTGCAGAGACTTGTAAAATGTTTATAGATGTGACCTTGACACATTTGCTTTGGTTCTCACAAACCTCTTACGTGAGACCTTCTTTTCAGATCTCTTGAGCGGGAGACGGTGAAAAGGTCACACTAGTCCCTTTTCAGCATTCCTTATGCTATAGGCTGATATTAAAATTACGTTTTCCAGACATTTTAATGCAAATCTATATGTTATCTGCAACATTTTTAATCTTGGCAAAAACTTCCACAGTTATTGCTGCATGACATATTTGCTTTTGGTAACACCTTCGTTCTGCAGCTTGACTACGTATGGAGATGCAAACCAGCTCTCTAATTCTACCACCTTTGTGTTGACATGGCTGTAGAGAAAAACAATTTTTTATTTTTAACCCCATATTTTTATCATGGTATGTGAGACTGAAATAGAGCTCTTCCTTGTGGATATCCAAAAGAAGGATGTAGGGAACTTTTACCTTTTTCTCACTCTTTCAGAGCTTAGACTTAATTACAGCCTTTCCAATAGGCTGTATTAGGACAAATAGGCTGTATAGGACAAAGGGAAAAGAGCAGTCAGGGCTGTGGCTTTGCTATGCTGAGCTGGCCAGTAGAGCATGCTGTTCCCTTGAAAACATGGTAATAGTATTCTTTCTCATTCCACCTTTGCCATGGAACTTGGTATCTTAATTTCAGGCTCCCCAGCTCAACATGCCTGCATTAGCTTCCTTAAAGTTCAGGTTATCACAATAATCAAGTTTGATGAATCCTGAATGATTTGGGATTCATTCTGAAATATCTTCTATGCTTTTAGTGACTGACATCGTTGAGGTAGGAACGAGCCCAATGCATCTTCAATTATCATTTAAAAATCTGGTATGCTTTTGTGTGTTTCAAATAGCAGAACTCCATAAGGAAGATTAAAACAAAGAAGGAAAACATGGGCATATGGGAGCCCTGTTTCTCCTGTAAAACACTGAACTGTCAGAAAAAGACAACTATTTTTGTGTTATTTTGTATTACTCCTCATAATCACTTGGAATACTTTTTCACAGGTTTTAATCATTTAGAAATTCACCTGAATTCTTCTCATAATTAGCTGCCAATCATATAAAGTATCACAGAATTTATTTCTTTATATTACACATCTTTTGAAAAAAGGTGAATATTTGGGTGGATGAGAGCATTAGGATTCATAACATTTAAATATTATCTTAATACATATTTAAAAGATTTAAGTGGAGTTTTGATGGGGCACACATTAAACATTTAAGTTTGGATGGGGTAGAAAAATTGTCTGAGTAAACATGTATCAGCTTAAAACCTGCTCTTACAGCACAGTTTTCACTTATTTCAGAGGTATCCACCATCATCATAACAATTGCTCACCATTCTGTGCTCTTAAGTATGATGTGATTATTTACTGCTTGGGCATTCAGAAACCACAGAGACTTGTTCTGCCTTTGAACAGACATTCATATCTTTATAACTTTCTGGGTCAGAGGGAAGAAGGACACAGGGAACAGTGAATAGAAGTATTTATTTTATGCAAGTCATCTGCAAACTCTGTTATATAAATAAAATCTAGGACTCTTGAATTTTTTGAATGGTTATTTATCAGTCGCTTAATGGTGGCAGGACATGCCAACCCTTTTGAAAACTTTTCAATGTGCATAGTGGCTGTTTTGCCTAACAATGTAATTTATTTGTTTATTTTTCATTTATTTTTGATCTATGACCGTCATTGTAATGCTCCTTTGTATTTATTTTCTTTTTTTCTGTAAATAAATTATGCATTTTTCCATAGGAAAAGCATGTATATCAATTAAGATACTATCTTAGCACTGTACAGTTTGTAGTCTAAGCATGTCTCTAAATAAACCTAGTCTGTTCATTTTGAGAACCAACTCAGGTTTGTTGTTTCTCCTCAGTTCTCCAAGAGCTCACTCCAGACTGTATATCTGTGCCACATGCAATGGTGGAACAGTACTTGTAGAAAGAGCTAAATGGCAGAATCTATAAATTAGAAGAGTTAAGAAGCTGAGGGGAGAGTGTCTCCAAGTATTGTGGTCACTCTCTTACAGCCAAGCAAAAAAGGACTGAGCTGCAGTCCAAAAACTTTATTGTTGTGTGGACTGTAGAGAGTTTCAGGTTACATTTGTCTGCTTCCCTGTGCCCCTGGGGTGTGTCTGGGCCCTGAGGGCACAAATGGGCCTTCATGGCCCTGGCCGCTGTTACTCTGTGCCTCAACTGTGTTGCATGTGTCTGTGTAGAATTCTGTCCTCTGCTATTCCAAATTTGTCATTTGGATTTCTCAGCTTGACACCAGACCCGATTTGCTGCCTTGCCCTTGTCTGGTGACTGCTGGTCTGCCGGTGAATAGTGCTATTTGCACCCACCTTGCTCTGCTTGCCCGCTGTGGATCTGTGCCACAGCGAGGGCAGACCCTGCCTGTGCTGTAATCCTCTTGGCTCCTGGCTGGTTGTCCCTCATGGATCAGCTGCTCAGCCCTCCCACCACCTGTGTGACCTCCAGATCCTGCAGGGGGCTATGGCTAGAGTATGGGGGTAGCTTGCAGCCTGTCAGCCCTCTTCAATACCTTCTGTGCCCAAATTAATCCCTGCTTCTTCAGCTCATTTTGGGTGAGATCATGGGGATTTATCAGTAGCCTGCAACCAACTGTTGTTGCATTCCCAATGCCCAATCCAATGGATATTAGCTGCTCAGCAGAAATGACTAACCAGCCCTTAGTGATGGCCCTAGACTGGTCCACCCTCTACAATGCAGCTGCTCAGTGTCCCCATGCTCCGGGAGGCTGATGTCCTGTTCAGTCCTTTGGAGCAGCTTTCTGGGGACTGTATTCATGCAACTGTGTCTAAGGCTGCTTCCTGGAGCTCTAGCAAGGGCTTGGCTGCTGACAGCATTCAGAACCTGGATGTGGAACCTGCATCTCTGTAATTGCTGGAAATTGTTGCTTTGCACCACAAGCCCCTATTTTTCACTTTGATGCAGGCATCCTTGCTCAGCTCGATAATATCATTGAATAGATGAAGGTAATTTCTTGTTTCCCAAAAGTGGTCTGTTTTTTTCTCAGTGGTGGGACATTTGCTTTAAAGGTTAAGCTGCAAAGCAGAAAGATAATTGTCTTTACATCTCTTCACTCATGGTTGATTTTATTCATAAACACTTGTGACTTCTGTTCTTAATGTGCTCATTCCTGGCATGAAATAATACTGTTTACTTTAGAAATTGCATAGTATGGATAAAGCTGTCCAGCCATTAAGTTTGCTCAGATACAGCTAGCTTTAAACACAGCAAACAAAGACAGTTGAACTGTTATTATTTGATCAGATAGGAATATCTTTATTTTTAAGATATTCATTAAGCTGAAAGAGCATTTGTTAAATGTCTTTCCATCCTTAAAAATAAAAAATCTTTACAGTTCATGTCTTGATTTATTTATGGATTCATTTCACCCATTGCTGTCTCTGTTTCATTGAACTTTCTAAAAAGAGATTTGCCTAAATGAGGAAAAGTAAATTCCTTCTAGTACCATACTGAATTTGAAAATAAGTGGCCAAACTTGAATTTATTAACCTTGGGAGCACATGGTAGTGCTTTGCAAGCTATTTTGATGTACTAGGCAGGCTTCCTTGGCATTTTCCAAAAAATTAATAGCTTAAGACTGTAAGCTAGGATCAGCTTCCATTGTGTTGTCATGTGAAATTTTGCATTTATTTTAGCCCAACATGAAAATATGAACATCTATTATCCAGCTGAGTCTGTGAGGGCCATTGAATGTGACATTGCATTGTTCATAAAGCTGATCAGTAATTATGGTTCACAATGAAGTGTTTCAAATTAAAAAGATACTGGTTCATCATTTTTTATACTGCAGTTCTGTGTAGTGATAAAGTTTATTAATACTTGGAAAAGATAGATTTAGACTGTGATTTTACTCCTATAAAAATCAGAGTTAACATTCCTCCACAAGTTCATCCTGGCCCAGTAAATGTGTGTGTGGGAGGATTCTTCATCACATGCCTGCGCAAAACTGTGTAGTGTGACATATTCTTAGATAATAAGTGCATACTGCAAAGGAATAACATCACATAAAAACTTTGTTATATTTTATTAATATTAATATGTTTAACTTAGTCTGTGTTTCAGGATTGCAGTCTAGTAACTGATTTTAAAAATGTCAAGTCATGCATTCTGTGACTAATGCTGACTTTTGGTAGGGTTGGGTTTGCTTGTTTGTTTGTATTCTAGCAAATAACTCCTTACTTCTGTAGGACTCTTCTTTCCCTACTTTTTTCTCTCTGAGTGCTGAAGGAATTTTCTACCTCGAGTCCAGGGGCTGAACACCTGCAATGAGGAAGAAGGAACTTACTGTATATAAATAATGTTCTGCATATGGAATGGCAGAAGTCACTGAAAAACATGTACTAGAAAGCTATGAAAAATCTTGTTTATTGGTGACAGGACTGGAGTCTGATTTGTCACGCTAAACAATACACTCTATTCTTCTGTTTTGGCGATGGCCCTTAATGACAACCCCTTAAATCTTTGTAACCCCTGCCTCAAATCACCCTCCTTTGTTGCACAGCAAATATTGTACATTTGTACAACAATATATGTACAACATATTGTTGTATTCTATGTTTGTAGTATAAAGATAAAGAACTAGATTTTTTTTTAATCTAAAGTATTCTGGTTTGAAGATATGGATCATTGCATTTCTATAACAAATTTGGGCTGAGAAAGGCCAAAAAAGCCTTCCATCTTTTCATTTGCTGTCTGTCCTATTTTTCTCTTTCACTAGGATTTATTAAGGACAATGCATACAGTTGAAGAGGTAACAATGTTGTCTGTAGGAAGGCTGATGAATTTATCCATTAACAGGAAAGGGTGGAACAGGAACTTCACATCTGAGTTGCAAAATAGATTGCCATTCTGTGCATGAAGATTCTGCATGGGGCTTTCGCTTTCTGTAGAATGTTGATTGCCTGATAGAGTGTGCTTTTACCTTTGTCCATGTTAACAGGTACAAGTAAAGGTTCTTGGAAACTCCAGAAGTGGTAACTATTTTTGGACTAAATTATCTCGTGCTAGTATTGAGGTAATCTGAAGCTCACAATGTGGGTATGATGCCCTCTCGCCAGCTCACCTCAGATAGACTGTTCCTTGGCGTCTCTTGACTCTTCCAGCCTTGCACCGTAAATTCTGTGTCAGTCCCTGTCTGTTTCCTTTCCTCCCAGCATCTCATCAAACTATTCTATAAAAGGTTGTGGACTTTTGCTAATGGTCTGGCAATTCTTTCTATACGGCATTGTCTTCTCAGTCAGCAGTTTTTAAATGCCAGCTTGTGGTTGCAGTGGACTCTCTGGCTTCTCATCCTTCAAGCAATTACCTCCTTCCTCTTGCCTTTCCTGCGACCTCTTTCTACAGCTGGTTGATGACAGATCATTCAAGTCTAACAATTTGGATTACTTTTCCAGTTTTACTCCACCTAGACAATATGTTTCTCCTGTAATGTGTCCAGCAAATGTTGCTGCTATGAACCAATCATATCTACGTGACTGGCTCATTCTGAAACTTCTGACAGCATGTGTTATTGAAAGGACAGAAGAGCTGTTTCTATTTTATACAGAAAAAAAGTAAATATTGATATAATACATACTATATAAGACATAAAAATAGATAAATAAGTAAAAGCCCTAGCTATCACTCAGCTCTATCATATTCATTCAAAATAACTTGTACAGCTCCTCCAAAAAGTCAGAGCTTCTCTCTGAATTATGAGAGTCCTGTACAGATGTGAGATCAACTGAAGCTCAGCATTGTCATCTTCCATACCTTAGAAATAACCAGGGAACCACTTTATGCTTTTTTGTGGGAAGACTATTTAGAAGTGTATGAAGGAGCTACTCCCAGAACTGTTTTTGCTCAGTGCTGCTGTTTGTACTCTTAGTTAACCTTCCTTCAGAACCAAATTCAGGAATGTCTTGGGATTTCATTTTGCGGATCAAAGTGGAGCTGATTCAGGTACAGATGGCACTTTTAACCACACAGCCTCTAGATCTGTTCATGCTGGACAAGTACAGTGCACTTCTCAACCGTTCTATCAGTGAATTTAAGAACAGGGTGCTGAGGATTTCAGTTTTGTCTTCGTTCCTGAAATGACTTAAATGACTAATGCAGCTTTTCTTAATAAAGAAGTGGGGATACTTTTTCAGGATAGGGAAAACTTTTGACACTGCTACATTACTCGTTGAAAGGGATTATAACTTTAATTCTCGTTTTATATTGATGTGCACTTGTTGCCACACAAGTCTTGGATAAGGAACTTCTTCTCTCCAGTCGCATCTCTACCAGTGAACAACAAAGAAGGTGGCCTTTTCTGGATGTGAGTGAATGAATCAAGGGGCAACTAATCTACAGTAGATTACCTAGTAAAGGTAGGACTTTAGGTGCCAGCAAGTGGGTTTTGATTTTAGTCTGGTGTCAAAACTCTGCTACAGTCAGTGATGGAGTCAGCTAGGCAGCCGTGATTCATTTGACCAACATGTCTGTTGTAGGATGAGTGAGTTGCTGTCTGGAATCCTCTGGCAGTGCTGCTTAGCCCCTTCTTGACTGCAGGGGAAACCCAGACACCTGCATCAGGAGATGAATTCCATTCTTGGAGTTCAGCTGGGAATGTATGGTCTTTCTGTCTTTGCTTCCAAGTCAGTTTCTGTATTTTCTCTGAGGCCTGCTTAACACAAAATTCAATATAAAATCCTCAAGCCAGGCAGAGAGCTACAGTTACATTCCCAGAGTTGTGGTTGTTTTAGCATACTCAGAGACCATAATCATGCTATTGCTTAGCAAACTGGAGTAGAGTAGAACTCCCAGTTTCTGAATCTCATTCAAGCTGTGGCATGAATAATGTGCCAACAAGAGAGCTGGTACGGGAAAGGCTGATGTACAGACCTGAGACGCTTCTG
>WEIT01026508.1:1262-25150 GCA_013389985.1 Dryoscopus gambensis | reverse complement strand
ATCCTAGGGTGAACTTAAAAAGCATCCGTATCTGCGGTGGCAGAGTAGATGCCCCACTCTCTCCCTCTGGCCCCAGTGGAGCCTGAGCAGCCATTTGCTTTCACGTTCTGCTGAAACAGTCAAACTGGAGCTGCCAAATGCTGCCAGCAGAAAATCTATGGGAAAATGGATGCTTAGCTGAGTGGGAATCTGTGCAACAGGCAGAGAAAGAAGGTGTAAAGCAAAGATAGGAGGAAGGCAGAAGGAACAAAATGTAAGTCATGTTTCAAACAGTTCTTTTGGGAAGCTGGTGATTTTGGTTGTTTCTGAAAGCATTCAGAGCAGCAAAGTGCTTTGCAGTTTATTTCAAGATATGAACTCAACTAAATGACCAGTCTATTCATTGGGACTCGCTTTAACCACATCTAACTAATATTTTCCAGAGATCACTTTTGTATTCCCTCTGTAGAAAGATTTTACATTGATTTATTTTCAACAGTACTCTCTTGTAAAGACAAAGATGTCTGTTCCTCCTGTTTCGTAAATCAAACACCATTATTTTCTTTCTCAGCTGTGCCTGTGAATCTAATATTTAAAATGGCCTAATTCTCCTCACAGTGGGACAAATAGGCTCCAGGAAATGGATAAAAATTACTAAATCTAGTAATCTTGCAAAGTAGTTCTATTTTTCTTCAGAAACTTCTTCCAACAAAAGCTAAACCTAAAACGTCTACACTGACTTTCCTGTTTCTTAAAGTTAGGAGCCATAACTGGAACTTTGTATGAATAGTGATTAATTCATAAGATGTAGTGAATGGTTTGAAGCACAGGTGTCATGGGTTATAAAAGACTGGAAACCATTCTTTATTGCATGTTACTCCAAAAAGGTCTGCATGAATAAATTTATTGTAGATATCAAAGTACCTTGGCTAGAAAAAAGTCTTTACAGCTATGTTTAGATAGAGTTAAAATAATACTGCCCATCTGTGTTGTACTTTAATGTAATTTGACCAGTTAGTAAAACTGAAAGTACATTATTAGAAACATACCACTACTACTGTACAACTTTTCCAGAAATAGCCAGGACCGTTTATGTTGATAAGATAGTGCATTAACTTTTCTTCATAAAACTAAAAATACAATCCCCCTCATTCTCTCAGTCTCCTTTATAGAAGACAGGTTTGTAACTTTTAGTTGGATGTGGATACCTCTTTGCTTCTTTTTTTTTTTCATTTTGTTTTCCTTTTACTTGCTGGTAAACTTGGAGGGTAAGTGTGAAAATATTTAGGCTCCCCCCCAAAAAACTTCTTATCCTGCCTCATATTGAAAAATGCAGTTGTTTTAAACAAGTTCCTTACAGAGTACTTTTCCTGTATGGTCCTGTTGTAGCTCCATGAGGTGTGCATCAAAATCCAGCAGGCTTTGAAAGACACTCTCTCCTTCTCAGCTGCTCTGTTCTGAGAGACTAAAGCTATTGTGCTCTTGTCAGGCATTGAAAAAATGGTTGAATCACTAGTTTAGACTTATGAAAAGTGAGTCTGAAAATGTGTGGAAGATAAGTATGTATGTATGCATGCAGTGTTTATGTGTGGTGGTTTTCTGTTGGGACATTTTGTTGTTGTTTTGGTTTTGGATTTTTTTTCCATTTGACTCCATCAGTTTGGCCTTGTGGTTAGTTATGTGCAGAAATAGAAAGCCAGTCCTATTTTGGGGAAGTGCAATTTTTATGTAATGGCATGTAAGGTCTAACAGAATTAAAAAGTACAAATTAGGATTCATTAAGGAAAGACTTACATATGTTTGTGGCAGTCTTGCAGATTAAGGACAGCTTGTTGTGTTTTTGTTGGTTATTGGCATGAAGGCATTCATTAGTCAGCTTGGATGTAAGGGTGGCAAACAAAAAGATACATTTCGTGAGCTGAAGCAAGGTACTCTCGAGTAAAAGAAAGGTATTTGGGTGAAGGTTATTTGTTTCTCAGGGCTCTGCAAGAAAGCGCATATACAAATTATTCCTCTTGACTGTGCTCCGAACACAAAGATTTTGCAAGTTGTGTTGCTGTGTGTGTAACCAGTGCGTAGCCATAAGTAAATAGGTATGTCGTGAGCATTTTAAACAACAGGTACGAGCTAAGTGTGTTCATAATAAACCATATAGCAAGGGAAGACAAAGAAAATAGTGCTTCTGACTTCATCAACTAAGGCAGAATAGTAAATTCAACTAGTATTGCAGTGCACAAGACTATTAAGGGTCAGCATTGATCAGCTGTTCTTATAATACAAGGGGTTTTTTTAAAAATTACCTTCTTTTAAACTAGAAATTGATAAAAGTCCCCTTGATTAATCTTATTAAAACTTGAAATCAAGACTCAAGACTAAGAACTACTGCCACAGAGGCCATCAGGGGGAAAATACTGCTTGAGGCATACTTGCCAAAAGCCTACATTTTTTTTTTTAAAGAATATCCTAGAATTTCACAAAAGCAGTAAGAACATGTAGCAAACTTAAAAGTTTAAATTCTTTTCTGTCTGCTGTGGCTGGGGAATCACAACCAATCATGCTCTTATTTTTAATTCTGATACAATTGCTGCTCTTAAAATTGTTGTAATTTACTGTAATGCTATTTTATGTAACCAAACAAAAAGATATCTCTTCATGATCTCACAGATATGTCCTCATCAGGTTGTCCCTGTTGTCTTAGGACATCTTTTCTTTCTGCAAAAAACTTTCTGCCCTTTTTTTCTTCCTCGATTTGTCACTTGCAGCTTATCTCTTATCAAAGAGATGTTTTGTAACAGAATAAAGGCAATTTCTGATGATCTTGTAGGAAATGGGAAAATAAAGGTAGATTGGGCTGAAATGCAGAGGGCTTTGAGAAATGATATAAAAACACGCAAAAGTCACAAGCATCAGAAATGCTATTTCCCATGAGAATCTTGCCTAAAATGAGAGAAGAAAAATCTTACATTTATATTGCTTTTTAACTTGGTCTAAGCCAAGAAGAACTATTCTATTTTCAGTTTACGATTAGGGAGCAAAGATATTAATCCATGTTTAGATCCATGGTTTAGATTCATGTTAACTTACAGTTCTGGAGTAGGCTCACAGGATAACAACCTTTTGAGCTAAGATCCAGATGTGGGATTTTGGCAGGTATCAGGACAACAAGACCAGATTTTCTGGCTTCCTCCAATTCTTAGGGTTTTTACTTCAAAATAACTTACATTCCATTATTATATCCTGTGAAAGGCTGTAGCAAGTGTAGCATGGAGTCAGGAGCCTGCAACACCCTGCCTACATTATTTCTTGTGCGTTTCTTGTCCTCAGGTGTTTCCAAGGAAGAATTAAGTTGACGTAACTGCAGGGAAAGATTTTTCAGTATCAGGGTTATTCCTAGGTGTACTGATAGCTTTTTGTAATCTCTTTGCTGTGGAACATACCCTCTGTGTCCCTGAGCTGCTCTTCTGTGTTTGGCGAATTCACTCAAGGATCATGATAAATTTTAACAGAATTGTTGCATTTAATGAACATTCAACAGCATGAGTAAGGATTGCTCTTCCAGAACATTAAATTTGTGCAGTTTCTATCAGTAAAGATCCACTTTAGCCGGGGTCCTCCTAACAAAGTATTAGCAATTTGAAAAAGTGAAGGATGTAAAAATCTGGAGATTATTAACAGGAAAGATGTTTTGAACAGAAGTAAAAAAGTAACACATTTTCACTAGCGCTATTTCCTAGTAAAATATTGTTTCTGATAAAGTCTAATTTTAAATTCTGGATGCAGAATAATTGTCTTGTTGTTTTAGGGAAAAAGAGACAAAGTGCATCTATAAAATCCAACTGCAAATGTTTTCTTGTGCTGCCTCATTGATTCACAATATCTTGCCGGGCATCCTTTATGATTAGGGATTTACCAACTGTGTGGGTCACAGCATTATTCTCAGCTTTGGTTAATCCCTCTCTGCTGAGGGCCCTGGGTGTGCTATACAGCAAATATCCTTGTGCTCTTCAACTCAGAGATTTCTGCAGCAGCTTTGTGTGTTTGCATTATAGTCTTTAGCAGAACATAATCAAGGTATCTGCTGGGGAATTCAGCTTTACTTTTTGGTGTGATTCCACCATGTCTTGAAACTTTTGATTGCACCATAAAAAATATTAGGTGAAGGGTAGCTGAAGACATTGCCAGCTGTTTGTGCTTCTGTTGGACCTTTCCTTCCAGAGAAGTGTTAGAGGGAGTTAACTTTGGACTGTGTAGTGAGCTCACCGGTAGAATGCTACTGCTAAAATCATCAGCAATAAAGAGGCCAAATTCACCAACCCCATATTGTTAACAGGCCATTAAAGCTGACAGGAGCCATATATGTATTTTTTGCCTCTGCTGTTTCAGACTGTGTACAAGTGAATGACACCCTGAGCTGATTTTCAGCTGCTGTTATACAAATCTAATTTAATCTTTAGCCTTTCACTTTCAGGTCCCTTTCTCTTCCCATTCCTTCTGCTACCTAGACCGTTGCCACCACAATGGAATACTGTTGATCTGTTAATTATGTAGTGGTTTGGGGGGGTTTGGGTGTTTTTGGTGACACCTGTCTGAACTGTTCCATGAAAATTGCCTGTTTTAAAAATAACCAATCAATGACTCTCCCTTCTTTGGGACAGACTATGCATTCTGCACTGCTTTTTTTCTAAAGCCATAATAGTAGTTCCTTTCTTTTCTGTGTTTTTGAATGTAAAAGATTATTGCGAAGACATGATGCAGATCTGGATAGTAAAATGTAACTTGTTCTGTTATGTGCAACAACTCTCTTGTCATAGGACACACATGCTCTCAATGTTCATGCTGTTCTCTATCAGGGATTTATGTGATACTGAAAAATTATAATTATGGATTCTGTGGTATTCTAGGTAATTTTCCTAAGGGCAGAAGTTAAATGCTTATTTGTCATTTAGCTTGAAATATCAGATGAAGTTGGTGCAGCGTTAGTATAGTGTCACTAACACAGATCATCCCAGTTATTGGTTTGCCAGAAAGAAAAGGAAAACTGTTACAGTTTGATAACTGCTCTCTTTTCCCACTTGCATTGCATCATCTGGTGCCAGTCACCTCTCCTCACATGAGGCTGCTGCCTACATACATAAAGAGCTAATTTAATAGCCTTATTGAAATTATCAAGGGCATAATAAGAATTTGAAAATATAACTCTCAGTCAACTAAATGTTTTGATAGCAACTGTACAAGAAAACGAGTTCCTTCACTGACAGAAATACTTGATTTTGGTTGAGACTGTAGAAGGTTACTGTACTTTATAGTGTGTCAGGTGTTTAGAAACAATATGTTTTGATCAGACAGGGCAGGGGGAACAAAGCTATCAACAAAAAGAAAACAAAAGTATCAACAGCAATGCAAAAAAAAGTAAAAAAAAAAACAACCCAACCCAATCCCCCCCCAACCCCAAACCAAAAAACCCCTTTATACTTAAAACAAACCTTTTATACTTAAAACCAATAGCAAAGAATTGCTCTTCTCAAGGAAAAGTTGTGATGCTTGTTGTTCATGTTGTTTCAGCCTATCAAAATGTGTGTATTTGACTTTCACACCGAAGATAATTCTCTTATTAATTAGTATTCTATCTTCTGTTGGCTAAATGATTACCTCGCTTCTTATGCTAGTTAACGTGCATGCTCAGTGTTTCTCTTCTTCTGAGTCACTGGGTTTCTTGGGTTGGTGGTCCGTGAGCGGGTAGTCACAATCTGCCCCTGCCAGAATTACCTTTTACCCAGACAGGGCTGATTTCAGCACAGCTGATGAGTTGACTTTGTTCGTTTCTTCATTGTCTTGGGAGTTCTGCCAAATGACCTTGTGGCCTGTAAATTCTGCATTCTGTGTGTTCACTATCAGTGGTGGACATCCTTCTTCCCAAGCTTCGTTAACCTCTCCCTAGGTCTGAGATCACTGAAGCGTCTTAACAAGGCAATTCTACTGGCATGTTGGTTATCTTTCTAATGCCTGGACATTCAGTCCCTGCTGAGACTGGGACAGAGTGGGAAGGGGAGGATGCTGCCTCTCCTGAAGGTTTTCCAGCACAGCCAGATCGCTCTCCATGGGCTGAGGGCTGCTGCTTCAGCCGCTGGCAGGGTTTTGCTGTTACTGGAGATGAGCTCTGACCAATTTGCTGATGAAGTTCCCAATGCAAGGCTGCTCAGTGGAAAACATGGGACAATGCCCCTCTTTCGTCCTACTCCTAATCCGGTCTTCCAAAGGTGACTGCCCACCACTGTTCTGCAAATTGATGCAATTGTGTTTGACAAGCATGGATTTTGGTGAAGTAAATGCAAGTTGTTATCCTATGCTTTTCTTTGTTTTCTTGTGCTGTACTGGCCTGTGGCTCACTAGTACCACTATTAACAAGAAAATTTTATCGTAGAGCATCTTCAAACTAGAGCAGAGGGGCTGTTAGCAACTCCAGCCGAGGCTGCATCTGGTCCAGGCTTCTCTCCTGCCATGAAGCAATTTAAGTGGCTTCCTGTGAGTCATTACCCGAGGTGAATCGATATGTACTTCTGTGAGTGTTAGAATTAATGAATATTGGTCTCCAAAGGATTTGTATCTTATGACTACATCCTCTGATGTCTACTGAGTACAAACAGCAAATGACACTTCTTGTGCAATTGAGGTCCTGAAACCCTCTTTCTGAGCGGATTTTTTGCTAAGGATCACTGCATGCTATAGCTTGTCCTTTAGTGGAGGCCTTTTTTCGTTCTGGTTTTCTAGTTCCATTGAACTTAAGGATATAATGGCATTGGAGATTTTATCCTCCTGTTTAATGTATTTGAAATTGGCTGGTAGGTTCAAAGGTAACTGGGGAATGGAATGGCAAATTCTTACATGGAGACATAGTGTAATTGAATGAGATTTGCTTATTCATGAATCCAGGTTAGAAAGAGTTGAGAGAGGTTTCTTGCAGAAAGATTGCCTAGACTGTGGGGAACAGAGGGCTGGAGTACAAGGCTGTTTATAAGTAGAAGCTCAGCTCAGATAAACAAGTATGCTTTAACTCCGCACAGCCCAAGGTTTCACTGACAGAGCAGATTTGGAAAGGCAGGGGCTTATTAATAAAGCTTTACTGATGAAGTTGGGACACTCTGAACATAATATTTAACATACTCATAACAGGCAGTTGCAGCTCAGGAAGGAGCACTTGGAGTTGTCATGACTGCCTTCCCAGTTCTCTGAAATCCATTAGCTCATTTTGAAGCAGAGGCCGAAAAAGAGGGTTTTAAAAATATAAAAATCTTGGCCATCATCATCAGAAGGATTTTGAATATAAAAGGACTGCACTATTTTGCTGTTGTGTAAGATCTTCGTGCACTCACATCTTGAGTACTGTGCAGTTTTGGCCTCCTGACTCGAGGGTGGATAAAGTATCACTTCAGAAGGAACAGAGGGAAGAGCAGTTAAAATGATAAAGTGGATGAAACAGACTGAGGAGGACCTTACAAAGATCCAGGCTTCTTCAGTTTGGAGCAAAGGTTGAGGTGTGAGGTCACCAAATATTACACCTTCACGAAGGCAACACATAAGGGTTATTGGAAGAGTCATTCATCAATTTCAAATTGCAAGAATTGGAGGACACTAGGCAAAAATAGCAGTAGATAAATTTCAAGCACTCAAAAGGAAGTATTTTGCACTGAAGGTTGCAAACTTTTGGCATTTACTGGTACAGGAAACAGTGGAGATGAATAGTATCAGCAGGTTTAAGAAAGTTGCTTGAATTTATGAGCAGCAGCTCCATAAATGGATAGTAAGAGCACAGGGGAGGTTAGTACTGTCCACCATTTCTAAGCCATGAAGTTTGGAGGCTGGAGGAGGGAATAGATTGTAGAAAGAGCATCTCTTACTGGTCTGTTGCAGAAGCAACACTGGGCTTGATGAACCATTGTTCTGAACTGTTAGGACATTCCTTAAGTTCTTGTAGTGTCCTGAGCTCACGTGTAAGGCAAAAACTAGACTGTAGATTGTAAGTGATGTGTGAAACAATGGTTAAATTCCCTAGTTTTATCTCGTCTGTGCCAAAGGCAGTAATCTGTTGGTCCTAAATGTCAGTCTGGCATGATCATAAAGCCAAGAGGCAACAATTGAAATCGTATTAGGATTATTGCTTGAAGAACATATTAAAGAGTTTGCTCAGTCTGCCTTTGCATATTTTTCAGAATTGCGTGTTGAACTGTGGTTAATGATGGAACTAAATGCAGAAGACAAATGTTGGTGACAATTTTCTTTTACAGTGAAACCTGTGAATTTCCTGAAGCATACACTGTTAAATGGATTTTCTTCTTTGACAAGTAAACACCCCCTGTTTCATCACTGTGCTATAAGATTGTTTAGTTGAATGATGATGTATGTAGAATAAAGTTACTGATTTGAGAGAGAGGAGATCGTATTCATATGCTGGTAAGCAAAATTAGCACAATGAATTTTGTATGTGTGATCAGAATGCTCTAACATCAAATTAAAAATCCCTGATGGTCTGGGGGTCGCAACTATTTCTGAAGCAACCCTTGAAGTATTTCCTAAGTGGTATTACAAGAAGTAGCAACAAAGTAATAATTAATTTGTAAGACAAGTGCTGAAATAAAATAATAAATAAATTTTTAAAAAATCTGTTCTAACATTAAGGTTCTCAAGATGGTTTTATTTTCTCAAAGACAGCAAAAAATAACAGCAGAAAAAACCTTTGTGTACGTTGTACATTCAAGGTGTTGCTTTTACATCATGCTAATTATTTTATAGTTTTTTATCAAAATGAGTTTTTCATCATCTTCAGTGGCCACAGTAAGCTGCACTTAAAATAACATGGAAGACTAAAATATGTTGGAAACTTCAGTGGGTACAAGTCTGTAAGTATTTATTGGCTGATACTTTGAACATTCTTTGGGCCCAAGAAAGTCTTTCATCTTCTTACATAACCAGGTACTTTACACATGTTGAGCATTTTTTGTCCTACTCAGTGAATCTTTACGTGGAGTAAATTAAGTCTTGGAGAAACATGTTCTTTCAGAAACAGCTGTTCTCTCTGCAAATGTTATTCCTCCAACTGTTCTTCAATATCTATCCGTCCATTTTAGGGCCAAATTAAGCCAAATTTACACTGACTGGTTCTTAATGCTATGAATCATTCATTATAATGGGATGTTGCTAAAGTAAATAAGGATAGAGTTCAGAAAGAAAACATATGGTTATTGCTTTATTTTCATTTTTTTAATGTATGTGTTTCCTGGAAAAAGTAAAGTAAAGAATATGAACAAAGAAAGAGACACTGAGACATGGAAATATGAGAAAAACCTGTATAAAGGCTGCTTCAAAAATAATTGGGAGAAGGGAAGGGGAGAAAAATAATTTAATTATAAAAAGGGATTTTAAAATACTCCTGGTGAAAGAACCTGCAAATCTAGTGGTATCATGAAGACTAAGCAGTTAACCTTGTCTCTGAGGTGACATACAACAAAGAAGGACAAAAGGACAGCACTAACAGGCAGAGGGCAAAGAAGACTGGCAACTGCCATCTGAGAGGACTTCAGCTTTGGAGGGGACAGTTCCAAGCACTAGTTCCTAGTGCTAGACCAGCCTGAAAGTCTGCAAAGAGCAGTGAGTTTCTTACTTTCCTTGAGATACTAGGGTCATACCGGATCCTGGCATGCCTGTTGCCTTCATGATTTTCCTTAAATCCGGGTGCTTTACATCAGATATAGTCTGTAGATCTGGTCCAAAGAGTGCAGAGATGACTAGTGTGGTGGCTGGACAGTCTCTGGACAGTAGTGTTGATAAATGGAAATGATAAGTGACTTGCCTTCCCAGGGCAGCAAGTCAGGAAAAATGGATTCCTTAAATACGATTTTGTTTCTACCAAGAGAAACATGTTTACTGTCAAGGCCAAACTTCTTTTGCTCCTGACGTTTACATCAGCAGTGAGAATCAATCTTCCGTACTGAGTCCTTGTGTGACTAACGCGGGGGCTGTCCCTCTGTCCCTCTCCTGTTGCAGGTGTAGCAGTGCTAGTGGGCAAGCCCAGCAGGGGATGTGAATGGTCCATCCTAAATGTGGCCTAAGGTTTTCAGGAGTCTGTCCTTGCATTGAGGCGTGGCGGGAGCTGTGGCCAGGCCCAGGGATGTTGATGGGGGTGATTTCAGTGAGAAGTGTGTGTGCTCCAGGCTGGTTACATGGGGCTATTGTGCTGTCTTGTGAGGGCCAGGGAAGGGTGATCTATGGAACACCAAGTCCCAAGGGTTTTCTCCCTTCAGTGGGTTATTCATGAATGGGTTCTGCTTTTGCCAGGCTGGCAAGCTCTGCTACACAGAGGGCAGGATAGATCTGGGTGAAGAAGGATTGCAGTAGGGAAAGGAAATCATGTTCTCTACCTGTGGATGACTTTTTGTAGAGTTTATGGTCTCACAGAAATGACTGCTGGCAGGCAGAAAGCAGAACTTAGGTTTGGGTCCCTTAGGATGTGGTGAGTGGGGAGTAGAGAAAGCAACCACAGAAATGGCAGGCAGCAAAGTAAATGAAGAGCCAAGCTGGGACATTGCTCTAGCAGTTTATGGAAAATATCAGGAAAATACATACAGTCAGTAGCCACAAAGATGTGAAAGAGATGAGGTCTGAACACAGATAAGGAGGCTTAAAAACATTAAAAACAATTTTGGTTGAGTGGCTTGACTATACTATTTTAGATTGCTCAGCTGATAATTAGTAAGAAGGAGAGAAACAGATTTTGAAAGTATAAAAGCTCTGCCTAATGGTCAAAGGAAGCAGAGACACAGACACATGGACAGAGGTAAGGTTAGTAGGGGCTAAATTAAGAACAGTAGAGCATGCTCCAAAACTGAGTAAGGAAAAAGAATTGGTAGAGGATGAGACAGTAACCATGAGAGTCAGAAGACACAAACAATAATTTAGTAGCTTGATGCTAAAAAGCAGATTGAAGATATGAACTGGATTACAATTAGCAGTGTTAAATTGATGAAGCTTTGTTCAGTAAGTAAAGCTTCTAATTCAAACTTCCGATAGCATTAACAATTAATTTTCCTATCCCTGGGATTTTTAGTAAGTATTTAGTTTGTATTTACTTCACCAATGATGTAGGGCAAGTGTCAGAAAAAGCAAGACACTATCCGTCTAGAAGTTAAAGTGATTTTTGTGTTTCTCCTTTGATTGCTGTTTGCCTTCTCTCTTCAGCCTTAAGAGCCTTAAAACTTCTCTTCAGATGTATCCTTCATGCTTTGAAAGTGTTCAAGTTGCCATTTGTACTTCTGTTACAGAGAATAGTCCTCTGTCTCTGTATATTCCCATGATCATGTCAAAAGGGAAATTTCAGGCATGCTAAGTATGACTTTCTGGTTTCCCATGGGGCATAATATCTCTAGGTAAGAAACGATTTTATCACAGAAGTGATAAAAACTATGACATGGGACGGTTTTATGTGTGATGTAAACCAATTGATTTATTTATTTACTTGTACAGATCAAGTTAAAAGGCAAAATTATTTATTTCTCTACCCATTTCACAGATAGAATCAATTTCTCTGTGAATCAGTGCATCCAGGAATCCGGAAGAACTAAAGTTATAATCCAAACCCCATATAATCTACAGGCTCCTGAATCCTATTGAATTCAGTTGGCTTTATGTAAAGTATAAACTGGAAAGATAAAGTTTTAAAATCATTCCTCTTCGTGATAAATTTTCTGCTGAATGTCAGTTATAGTGTTCATTTGCTCAGACATTGCATTGGCTTTATGCATGCTGTGGAGCAGATATGAAAAAATTTATCGTTTTTTGTTTGGATTGTTTTTATTGCAACTACCAAAACTTATCCAAATTACACAATTTTTTGGCATCAGTTTTTAAGGCTGTGAATCCAGGCTGTGACGTTTTGTGTAGTATGAATCTGCATTTTGCAGAACTCTGGCACATCTGATGTGTATGTGTCTGTTTACTTACGCAGTTATCTCGTCATTGTAATGAGATGAAGGTTTTATGTACATGAAAATGCATACGGATGAGCTTTTTCTTCCACAGATCAGTGATAGGTTTTAGGCTGGCGAGTGAAACAGAACGGTTGCCAGAACATATTCCCATCTGAGTCTTTAAGCAACTGATATGGACAGTATCTATCATTGTGTCCCATGTAGCACAAACACATTGCTGATATTTATCAAAGATGTATCTAAAAAAATCATAATTTTTGGTTCCACTTTTGGGTGAAATTCAAATGTAGAACACTAAAAATGATGAAATCACAGCTGTTATTTAGACTCTAAAAGTTTGAAAAATGTCTAGTGCACTGGAGGTTTGAGAGAAATTGTATCTAAGTTCTCTTTGCTCATGTAAACAGTTCAGGGTTGGAGGAGAGGAGGAGAAACAGAAAAGGATGGGAAAGTGAAACATGATGTACATGTCCAAGTTAATACTGACTGTTGAAATGCTCCTTACCTATGTTATTCTTCTGGGGCTTGAACTTTAAGTTTCAAAGTATAATCAGCATGTATTTCAGTTCTAAAATTTGCTGAGAGCATGGAATGTAGTATACAGAGAGAAGGCCATGAGTTGTGTGCATCCTTCTGTGGAAGAAACTACTAAGGACAAAAACCAAATAGAGAACGCTCAGAACAGACAAGCAATAACCCTGATCCAGTGTGTTGCAGGTACCTTCCCCATTCACTTCCCTGTCAAGTGATAGGGGAAAGAAAAACCTACATGAATTCTGCTGCCATCCCTGCTCAGCTGTAGCCATCAGGGAAAGTGTTAGGAAGAGGACTCTGGCCTGTGTACCCACATTGGGGACTGCTGTACATGTTACTTCACCTCCTCTTTCTCCAGTCTTTGCTCAGCCAACGGGAGAATTTTCAAGATGCTGTGAATTGAGTGCCAAGCAGCAAGCAGGCCACTTACTGTGTTGCGAAATGGGCTTCAGGAAGGGAAGGGTACTGACAATAGACATGACCAAAATGAAAGCTAAGAGATAAAATCCAAGAAAGATGATCACATATTTCTAGAGTTGCATATCAAATAGGTAGTACATTTATCTAACTATGAGATGCATTCAGTGGATCCTGTTTTAGGGGCTGATTAATGAAGCACGTAGAGTTGGAAGGAGTATTATGGATCTCTTGTCACTGTAGTGCTGTGACACATTGTATTGGCTTTCTGTAAGTGGCAATAAAAATAGGGAAAAAAATACCCTCTGTAAAGGAAGGAGATGTCTTGCACTAATCCCCACTACTTTTGAGATGGTATTTGGTAAGCCTAGGAAGTCAGAAGCATACCTAAATAGTCTCTCAGAAGAAATGAGCTTGTGGGGTTGGATAAAATTTCTTAAGAGTCTCCGTAAGTTATATAACAGTTCATAATTTTTATTTCTTAAAGTTACTTTACTGGTAGATTTTCAGCACTTCTTTGTTTGAGAAACAGCAGATAATATTGTTGTGGTTTAATCTTAAGAAGAAATGTTTTTGTTAAGATAGCTGGGCTCAACTGACCCCCAAAAAGAAGAAAACATACTATGATGTAGTGAAATTACTGCTTTTAAATTCTTACTCTCTGAATTCTCTAGGCCAGAAGCAGGGTATTTTATGTGTCTCTGGAAAAGTATTTTTATTTATATTAATAATTATTTTCTAGAAATACAATTTTGTTCAACCAGAACTACTTCAAATTCTATCTGAATTAAAAAATAATTTTAATGGAAAGCCTGGAAGCCTTCTAGATAACAAAACCTGAAAGGAAAGAGTGTATTCTTCTATCCTCCTTTTACTCAGTGATTAGCTCAATCACCTGGAGTATGGAAGGGCTGCCTGAGGTGATCTGCAGTTACATTAGAGTGCAGCAGTTGGTGGTTTCAGAAATTTTCCTTGGTTAAATAAGCGAAAACTGGTGCTTTAAGTGCATGTATTGAAGAGCCAGGAGTATGTTTTGGAGCTCAGCAGAAGTATGGAGCCCAAGGAACAGGTTATAAGGTACATGAACTCCCTCTGAAATCTGTGCTTAGTGGAGACTAGGAGCCAGCAGTCCCACTCCTCCTTTGGAGTCTCCTCGTTCTGACCAGAAGTGGCACCAACCTGGTGGCTCCAGTTCCCTTAAAGCTGAGCCTGATTTCATTTACAGATTGCTCTGGGTGAAATGAAACGGTTCCTTGTTATTATTGTCAGGGATTGTCAAGGAAATAATTTAGATTTACACTTTGAACCTAACTGAACTGAGGTGTGCATGACTTCTGTGCAGGCTCGTGCTTGTGTACGCACCCATTGCATCAGTTCAGTCACCAAATCCCACAGGTGAGTGTTGTGCACTGGCTCCAAGCTGGTTCTTGGTGCTTGCTGGTGAGTCGCCCCTTCCTTGCAGCCGTGCACTGGCAGGATCAACACCCACCTCTCTGTCCTTGAATTTATAGTCCATTTTCCCACACCTTCTGGAACTGAGCTGGCTTATGCAGGGATAACTTGACCATTCTCACTTTGGCAGTGAATTCTTGTAATGCAGGAGTGACTTGAAGTTTTTGTTTTTCTGTTAAAAAAAAAAAAAAAAAGGGTTTGCATTGTTATATAGGTTTAGGTTTTAAGCTAGGTACTATTTGAAACAATTTATAAACAAAGAACTTCTTAGTCCTAGTCACTTTTTTGGTAACTAACTTTCAATATATTTTACACAGTACACTTATCTCTGATGACTATTTAGAATAATAAAATAATATTATCATTGCTTCATGTTTTTGCAGCCAGGTTCATGTTTTACGGTATTACAGAAAGAATGTAAACAAAGCCCTACCTTACACTTGTAACTCTTCTGTTTGGGTGTGAGTGAGAGGAACCCTGGGAAAAGTGTAATGCCACAGATATCTTAATTTAGGTATAAAGCCTGTAAGGTATGAAAACAGAAAAATTTTTTCTCTGTGATTAATTTTGGTCCCAAATCTGTGAACTTTCCTATTAAAACTCCATAAATAACTGACCCAAACAACATATAAAATCGAGTAAGTTCATTTCTGTATGATGACATTGATTTTAGTGGATTTTTCCCATTAAGAAGCTGTATGAATTAAAACCAAAGGGCTTGCACTCGATTTTCTTGACCTTCTTGCCAAATTTTTTGTGTACTTTTTAAGTGAAACAAACAAACTAATAGTTTGCTTGCAAAATATGCAAAAAATATATGTGATTGAGAAGAAAGGTAAAAAAATGTTCCGTTTTGGAGCAATAATACATAACATGATTAAAAACCCATGGACATTAAAGGAAAGATTTTCACAGGCTTCCTCAGGCTTTTGGCGAGACCCTTATGTTGATGGTTAATCTGTGCAGAAATGCAAATGGTAAAATGGTTCTTTCTTCAACATGCCCTGAATGAGGAATGAATATTAAAATGTGTGGTGTCACCTCAGTAACTGTTCTCAGGTGACACATACACTTCCTTGTCAACAATGCAACATTTAAATGGTGCCACGCAACCTTAAACAGCACCTAGAACTGCATTTCCTGTTCCTCATTATGTTTTAATTAAATATTGATGGACAGTTTATTTACATCAGTATTTTATTCTGTTAAAAGTAATGCCAGTTTATTACTATTGTTAGTGAAATAGCTGGAGCAGCAACTTGGTGATTAGTGTCAATTTCTCTGTTGACCCAGGAAACATGATATAAATAAATTAATTTGTAATTGTCAGTTGAACTGTTTTGCTCAGCTGGAATAGATTTAGTTTGGCTAAAACTAGTTGAATAACCCTGAAATTTCTTACTGTATGTACCTTCTGTCCTCATGAACCTTATGTGTAATGTAATGACTTGTGTGAACTGTGCTATAAAGACAGTGCATAATAGAAAAAAAAAAAAACCAACCTGCAAACATTATGCAATGCATAGTTTTAAGAACAAGTCTGAGCCCAGGAACACTGCTTTTCATGTTCTTAATTGCTCTCCTGTCTACTGGTTACACCACATATTTTAGTTCTTCTCTGACCACCTAATGCATTCCTAACTTTCATGAGATTTGTATCTCGATTCTTAAATTATTAAATGAAATAGAAATAAAATAACACCTAAAATGTATTACAGAAAATACAACTGTAATAGCACTTGGAACTGTCTGTCCTATATTTTTTCTCATATCTAATTCTCTTCATAATTTTGCAGGAAATAAATCCTGATCTCAATATATTGATTTAAGCGGTAGCCCAGAAGAACTTGAAATGAATGATAAGGAGAGAAATCCAAAGCAAACCAGAAGAAGCTCTAAAAACATAAAATTACTAATAGAAGAAGAAGCATTTGTCCTGGACAGATGAAAGCAGTGATATAACTGAGAGTAGTTCGTAATACAGAATATTCAACTTCCTCTACGATGACATTGCAGACATTGTTGTACATGAAAATATTTGTATTGATTGTGTGCTGGGCTAATTAAACATCTTGTTACATGTTACAAAATTCACAGTAAATAATGATGAAAGAAAGATGAATTTTTGGAACAGAAACCCCACTTTCAGTTTGTTGAAGAATTATTTTCTCAGCTATCAAGGAAAACACTGTACATCAACCATAATTCTCATAATCATCAGTGAGGTTACTTAAATAAGAAACAATTGTATATCCTTCTTAAAATAGCTTCTAAGCTATAGAAGAACAGCTTCTAACAAGCTAAGTGACCTTTACAGTTTAGTCTTTGCTCTGAAGAAACCTAATCCTATTGAGCTGGCTAGATGCTAATGGATTCCTTAGATGCCAGAGACTTGCTCTTAGTTGGCATGACAGGGGGTGGAACCAAGAAGATTGCAAAGAACTTTTCTGATATAAGAAGGTGTTTTGATACTTCATGTAAGAAGCAAAAGAAAAAAATGAGAATTTGGCAGAGGTTTTATGGGGGTTTGGCTTTTTTTAGTGTTTTGTTGTTGTTGTTTGGTTGGATTTTTGAGGTTTTATTAAGCAAAGAAAGTAAACAGAAGTAGAAAAAGCTTTTGAAAATATAAGTGTGTATTCCAGAGAATTTGAAAAAAGAGTATTAATAAATTGCTCTTATCATCACCTAATGATATTGATTGGAAAGGACCTGTGCAGATCTTATTTGAGGATCCAATCCTCAAAGAAGGCAAAACTGAGGTGAGGTGAGATTGCTTTTAATAGCTTTGTCTTGCTGAGATTTCAGTATCTCTAGGGATGGATATTTCACAGCATCTCTGGGCAACTGTGCCAGTGTGTAACTAACCTCATGGTTAGTTTCTTAATGCTTTTTAAGTTCTCTCTGGCTCTTCTTGGATGCCAAGTGTTCCAGCTGCCCACTCATCTTAGTGACCATCTATCAGGCTGGCTTCAGTATGTCAATGGCTTTCTTGCCCTGGGGATGCCAAAACTGGACATCGGACTCCTGGTGCAGTCTCACGGGTATTGACTAGAAGGAGTAACCCCTTCTCTTGCCATTTGGTTGCTAATGTAGCCTGGTCCATGTTTGGCCTTCTTCAACAAAGACCATATTGCTAAATCACCTTCAACTTGTGGATTTGCTTTTCTGCAGAGCACTTCCTAAGCCAGGGCGTGCCCAGGCTGAGGTTTTCCTCTCTTGGCTGCAGGATTTTTGCTTTCCCATCGGTGTATTGCTGATTAGCTTTTTAAGGCTAATGTCGGGCCTCATATCCAGCCTTGAGGTGTGACAAAAGAGCAGCACTGCCCTCAAGGCTGCTGATCACTCCCCTGAGCTTAGTGTCTGTTGATGAATAAACTCACTGACACATACGCATGATGATTCATGCTTACCTGGATGCTCAGTTATTTCTTCTGTCTTAGCCTTAGACCTATGCGTTAAAAAATGTCTCATTCTTTTAAAAAAACCCAAACCACAAGCCCGCACCACTTTGTTCTTAATGTTCTTCATTAAGCTTCCTCTGTGAAAGTCTACGGTGACTTTCTTTAGGTGCCTCTTTTCCTGTCCATCAGAGTAGAGATGTGAGGCTTAGGAGAAACAATAGTTGTTATTTAGATAACTGGACTGGTTTTCAAGTGATGGCAAGGCACGCATGATAAAGTTGTGCAGGATTTTGAACTGAAAAGAGAAAAAAAAAAGTGCACCTCTTTATTCTGGGATTCACTGTATCATTTTCAATGGCATCTCAGCTCTGGTTTCAGAATGGGGAAACAAGATGGTGGGTACATGGAGTCCCGCCTTCCACATCAGGTTTGTGCACATGAACCATCTCTTGCAATAAATCTTGTGAGAGAAGTTCAGTCATGGTTGGTTTGGGTTTGGGTTTGTTTTTTATTTTTGTCAAGTATTTTTTCAGTGATGTCACAAAAAATACAAAGTGCTGTTTTTACCCTTTCTAATGGAAATATTGTATTTGCTTTGGTGTATACAACATGCTGCCCTTAGGGGACTGGCAGTGGCGCTCAGTGGCTGTGCCTGTGCCAGTTTCTTTGGCTGGTTTAGGAGAGAAGGAACAGAGTAATTTGTTTTTAGAAAATGTGAAGTTTTTATTATCTGACACTGGTTTTCCTTCCCTTTTCTGACAATCAGTTGCTTAAAGCAAACTAAACTAGGTTATGTCCCACCTCATGTTCAAACTGGTCATGCCTGACTGCCTGCAGCTGGTTTGAGGATGCCCACAGGAACCTCACTTCTGGCAGTGGCATGGTGTGGCTGACACAAACCTTTATGTCAAGGCCAAAATGGGTTTCTGCTGTCCAGCCACCTGAAAGTGCTCACTTCTCTTTTAGGTTTAATATTGCAGTTGTTGCAGTCCTTACACCAGTGGTGACTGTGCCTCTCCTGCTGAAGCTGCTGGTATGTGAGCTAGTGAAATTAAATCAGATGTGGCAGCATGGGCTGCACTCTTGGTTTTTACTGCAGTACAGGTGCTCCTGCCAGGGAGTGCATGTACCTTCTGAATTAAGCCCAAAACAACCTGATTTGTAGACACTAACTTACTCCCAACTTGATAGAAAAAGGTAACTTTTCAACCAGCCTTCTCACTGCCCCTTTTGAATCATACAGCAACTGCCCCTGCCGGGGCTGCTGGAGATTTGTGTTGCATGAAATATTGTTCAGGTGTTGCACAGGAGGAATCAGCATGCATGAGGACAAAGCTGTTGCTGAAGCATTTGTACTCCAGTAATCCTGCATCAACAAATCTGATTTGTATTAACCTGGGTGCTGACGAACTTCAGTTGTGAGAGTTTTTCCCAAACCAAGGTGCTACACAGATAAGAAAGGACTGAACTGTCCTAAAGCACATGAGCTGATGAGGGGTGTGATTAAACATCCTAACTGCATAGCCAGCAACGTATCGTGCCATGTCTTAGCTCTACTTGCTCATTTAGGCTTCTGTTTGTGCTGACTTGTCTTGCTGTGGAAGTAATGATGCTTATGTGGTATCATACAGTTTCATTTGTACAGGTTATGGCCAGTGCAGAAACTATGCACCTAAAATATATCCACTGCACCCCCACCTAGTAAACAGACTAGTGCCTGAGTCAAGAGGGAGTCCCACAGGTGGCTGCATCCTTTCCCAATAAGACAGATGTGACATCAGTTAGCAAGGTACAGTGAGTCACCATTTACTGTGTCTGAGCACAGCCTTTTTGGTAACTGACTTGAGATACTCTTACCTTGCTCAACTTTTTTTTTTTTTTTAATTTAAATTTTCTTTCTTTTAGGAAAGTGAAAACATGATTTCTCACATTTGAATGTAGTCTTAACTCAAAGTATAATCCTTTCTGTTCAGGTGAGTTGTGCCTGGACATTCCTAATGATTACAGTAGGCAGATTCTCTCCAGTGTGTCTGTTTTAAAATCTATGGTCTCAATCCTGATATTTATTTTCATTGCAGCCAGTGGTGTTTTAATCATTACTAATTTTCCAAATACATCATTTACTGGAAAAAGCCCCCCACTTTAAGGTCTTTTTCTTCACATAATTTATCCTAAAAGCTAGTAGCTATCCGCTCCTCAAAAAAAATCCTCTTGTACATTCAGTCCTACTTGGTGGTGTTTTATTTGATTTAAAACTTTGCCTGATTTGAGAATTAACTATTTTATGGGCATAGTTTCATGGAGAGCAGCGCTGCTGTATGAAGCCAATTGGTAAATGTCACGGAGTAGATGTGATTCATAAACAATTTAACAACCAGTTTCAAGCAAGAATTATTTGAAAAGATGCTAGAAATTATATGGTCTAGATCTTCAGAATCAAAGAACATCTATAACCTTTGTAACTTGTTTGAGTTCTATTTTTAGAAAGAATCTAAGCCCAGTATAATTACAGTCATTCTTCAGAAAGCATTATTTTTAAGTGCAATGTACTGACTTGGTCACAGCCTTGATGTGCATCTATCATAGTTTATTAACTTATTAACTGACTCCCCAAAGACAAAAATGACCAAAATGGCTTTTAAACCCAAAAGAGCTGACTTTCATTAGAATATTGCTTAGGAAGAACCCTTAAATAGACTGGGAAACTGTGAGGATGTAGAATAGATTAGAAATAAGAAGAATTCATAAGTAACTCTCCCCTTGCCTGCTGTGCAGATGAATCCTTGCTTTCAGGCTTCACTTCTCTGAGTTTGGTGGTAGTGTGGATTGCAGCATATGTTATGGAGTGTCTGCAGTGTTTTGAAAGACTTTTAATTTTTTTTTTCCTATGTTCAAGATGTCTGATGTTTCACAGCCCTTCTTTTACAGATCCCATGTACTGCAACACTGTACCCACTTTCTCCTTTCTATAAGCTCTCCATTGGAGCTCAGAGACTACTGTTCCTGAATAGAGTCCATTGTTTCTTAAAAAATGCACTCCTTCCTGCCTTCTCCCGCTGGGTTGCCGAGACCAGTCAGTTGTTTTTAACTTAATATGTACAGAGTCTGAGAGCAAAAATTAAATTGTGTCCATCACAGTAAAATCATTAGAATTTGAGATCTCTCTAATACAGTATGCTGTTGCAAATTCCTTAGGTTTATTCTACTAAAGTTACAGATCCAGCATACTAAAATATTGTATCAATAGGATTTAGGTATTTTCATTTTGAATGACACACAAATAAATTACTATAATATTTTTCATCTCTGATGAATGCTCTGCATTAGACTTACGTGAGCTAAGATTTTTAAAAAACAATTTAAGCACTTGTGTTTCCATTCTAAGTTGCACTGACAGACCCCAGTAACTAGAAAGGCAAGTTTACTTTGGTTCCTTCTCATAGTGATTTCAAAGCAAAACATAACCTCCCCAAACTTCCAGATGGCTTTTGTTCCAATAGAAATTGGTTATATTTTCTAGGTGCATGTGTTTCCTTATTGGACTGAAATCCATATGTTTGTTTTTGGATAGGGCTACTGAGCCCACGCAAGTCTAGTGATTTTGGTCATGGAAAAAGTCACTTTTTTGGTGAAACCAAAGCCTGTCATAACAATTGAAAAGCCATTCTACCAGTCTTGCTCTTTTGTTTATGGCTATTGCACATTTGCCCTTACTTTTTTTCTTTTTTTTTCTTGGCATCATCTTGTTTTGGTTTAACCCCAGCCAGCAACCAAGCTCCATGCAGCTGCTTGCTCATTCCCCCACCAGTAGGATGAGGCAGAGAACTGGAAGGGTAAAAGGTAGAAAATTTGTGGATTGAGATAAAGACAGTTTATCTGGTAAAACAAAAGCCACGCACACGAAGCAAAACAAGGAATTAATCCGCTGCTTCCCATTGGCAGGCAGGTGCTCAGCCACCCTCAGGAATAAAGGGTTCCATCATGCATAACGGTGACTTGGGAAGATAAATACCATAACTCCATAACTCCTTCTTTCTTCGCCTTTATATACTGAGCACGATGACACATGGTCTGGAATATCCCTTTGGTCAGTTTGGGTCACTTGTCCTGGCTGTGTCGCCTCCCAACTTCCCAAGCACCCCCAGCCTCCTCCCCAGTGTGGCAGTGTGAGAAACAGAAAAGGCCTTGGCTCTGTGTAAGCCCTGCTCAGCAAAAACAAAAACATCTCTGTATTTTCAACCCTGTGTTCAGCACAAATCCAAAACACAGCCCCATACCAGCCACTGTGAAGAAAATAAACTCTACCCCAGCCAAAATAAGCACACACCTTTACTGCTCTTGCTAATGTTTTAACATTTTCAAAGTACTTCAATGCATTGACTTTTATGGGGGATGCATTTGTTACCAGCATTGTCACTTACCATGGACCACGTTTGTTCTTGCCCAAACTTGTACGTTTGTAAGCCGTGTTGTTCCAGGTTCAGCTACTTCCACATCAGGTTTTTATGCACTTTTATATGAACAACACATTTGTAAAAATAATGTAGGACTACTAGGAGAGACAAAGCACATGATACTGAGAACTCTGAAAAAAATTTATTCTGTGCAAATGTCGTTAAAATCTATGATTAATTAATTTTTCTAATTAACATTTAAGTTGTGCTTTTAGAATAATATGAAGTTTGGTCATGCTTCTCAAGATGAGTTCTAAAAGATCGTCCTCAAAAGCTTTTAGTGAGTATGATTGAAAATTATATGTAAATTGCCTAAAATTTTTTGGAGCAAAAACAAGAGATAACTGTGGCCAGCTGGTGTTCAAAAAGGAAAAAAAAAGTTTAAATTAAGGGCCTCAAAAATAAAAATAAAAATTAAGAATCTAAAAGCAGATGTCTTAAGTTTGCTTTAGGTCTTCATAATCTCATGCTTGAAATTTGTTTTTGCTTCATTTGACCTGGGAGAGGATATGTGTACTGATGCATATGTTATAACCTAACAAAAACTGGAAAAACAGATTAGAAATTCAGTGTTGGCCTTTCATCGTATTTATATTTGAGTTAGCTTAATAAAGTCATACCAAGCTGACATGCAGCACGGTGTGTTTTCAGCATTATTTAAAAAAGCTCCACACTGAAAACTGAAGTGGATATAGCAAGCAATATTTGTCTTGAAACTACCGCTTCATTTTCAATATCAATGAAATCTTAAGGTAAATACATTTTGATTTGAAGGTCTAGCTTAGATTCAGGCAACTGAGCCTATGCACTGCCAATATGGATGTCAGGGGATGATGGCTGTTATTTTGCTCTAGAGTTAGCTCCCTTCCTTTCACTTTTTCGTGCTCCCCAGTGCTGTTCATGACACCACTGCCAGTTTCAAAAGAGCCCTTGTCATGTGGAGCTGAACTCTCACCAGAGCATCTCATACAATAACAACCATAGTGAAACTTTAATTCAGTCTTTGGCATTCAACCTATCATTCCTTGTAAGGTAAATTTGTTTCATTTTGAGGGGAATCCAGAGTGTTTATTCCACATATACAGTTGCTGAGTTCTGTCATTAATTTGAATTTACTGTTCAAATTGACTCTGTGTATTTTCATTTGTCAATGAAAGCATGCCACATTCTCTACCATATAAATATAAATTTTCTACCACACAGGTATTGTCCTGACATAGCATATTAACACTTTATATTTTCTAGCCGTAAGACAAATGGAATGTGAGACAGCTTAAGAAATATAAACACACTTGTTTTAATCATATTTGAACTATGGCAAGTTGACTGTTTCATACCGGTATATTTCGATATCTAAAAAGTAGTCATTTTGATAGGTCTGTATATGAGGACTTTGATATATTTTGTTCTATCCTTGTATCTAAGGATACATAAAACAATCCTGGGTATACTGCATTTTTTCAAAATACATATCTCTTCCTGGGTTTATATTTTTATGAAGGTTTGAGCAATGAGCCTCAAGGTGATATGTGACTGTAATCTGACTGGGTTTTGTAACATGTTTGGTTAATTGTAACGTGATTCTCCCGGTGTCCTGCAGGCTGAAAGTGCACACATCACATGGGATCTGTGGATAAATATGTATTTCAGAATCAAATATTCTCAACAGAAAA
>WEIT01026507.1:0-13660 GCA_013389985.1 Dryoscopus gambensis | reverse complement strand
ATTTTACATAGTTGCACCCCTTACCAGAAGTCCTTATGGTTCTTTAGAGTCCATCTTCACCATCTGGTGTCCATTTAGGTGGCTGTTCCTCGACCCCCGCTTTTGAGTAAACGCAGTATCGTTGTTCTGCATAACTTCTGCTTTGTCAGCCTTGCAGAGCTGAGCTGGCATCCTGCTTGTGTTTTGCATGACTTCTGTTTGCCTAAGTTACATCCTTTATCTATTTCTACAAGGCTGTCCTGTTGTGTTCCACTGTCCTTGATAAGAATAAATGGTTTTCGGTTCTACTATACTTATCAAGTGAGTAAAATGCTGTTCTGTTCTACTGTCCTTATCAAGGGTACTACCTAAAGAGGACTTAAAAGAAAGATGGAGAGGGACTTTTTACAAGAGCATGTGGTGACAGGACAAGGAGAAATTGATTCAAATTGAAAGAAAGTAGATTTAGATTATAGATATTAGGAGGAAATACAGATATATATAGATATATATAATATTAGATATTAGGAGGAAATTCTTTGCTGTGAGGGTGGTGAGGCACTGGAAGGGGTTGCCCAGAGAAGCTGTGACTACCCGATCCCTGGGGATGTTCAAGTCAAGGTTGGATGGGGCTCTGAGCAACCTGGTCTAGTGAAAGTTGTCCCTGTACACGGCAGGGGATTGGAAGTAGATAATCTGTAAGGTCCCTTCCAACCCAGGCCATTCTATGTTTCTAAATTGTTACAGCTGATCCCCCATCTTGCGAGAGCTGAGGAATGCAAAGGCTGGGACTGATCCTGTTGCATAGCCAGTGGTCTCAGAAGCAGCATCAACAGTGCAGATTTTCTCCTTGTCCTGAGTAGGTTCCCTTTAATTCCTTAGGTGCCTTGTGATGGCTGGGCCAAGTGGCAGGATGGCTGCTCCCCCATCCCAGGCTGCTGGTGCAGGTGGCAGCAGGGGCCAGGGCTGGAAGCAGCCGCAGGTGGGCAGGGGTGCTGGTGCAGCCTGCTTGACCGATGCCAGCCAAGCCTGCAGCGCCACTCGTGGGTGGCTGCAGGGCCATCAGGGCCCTTTCCCCTTGCAGTCTGTTTCATTTAATGCTTCCATCCAATCCAAATCAGAAGTCTGAGTGTTACAGAGCACCCTGTGCCTAGACAACTCTGGATGGTCTCCAGCCCTCAGCCTGTAAGATGTAAAGATTTGCATTTGCTCTCACAGCTCTGAGGTGTCTTGAGGAACTGGATGGTGCTGAGGTTCTGCAGGGCCAGGGCATTGCTGCCAGAGGCACTGGCACCTCCACCTCAGCACCAGGGAAGGGGCTTGTGAAGGAAGCAGCACCCCTGGCCTGGGGCAGCCATGGGTGTGGGGTGGCGGAGAAAACACTGCCCCTGTCCCCACAGGACAGGAGGTGCTGCCTGGCACTTCCTGGGCCACTCACCAGCTGCCTCACAGCTTCCCTGTGAGAAGGTGACACCTCCAGGCTGGTGGGATGGGCCTATATCTTGTCTCATGGCACAGCCACCAGCGCCCAGTTGCAGGACCAGCTTTCCAGCCCTGATCATGCTGCTGGGCTTGGTCTGGTGCTGCCCGACCAGGCCCACAGCGATGAGCGAGCCCAGCAATGGCCACTGCTTCCTTCTGGTCATGGCTGAGCCATTGGTTAGGAGGAGCTGGGGCGTTGGGGATGGGAACTGACTGGTAGAGCGGCTGAAATGGCACCCGACATGTTCCTCTCCCCATCCTTGCTGCACACAACTGCTCTTGTGCCTGCTCCTTTGTGCATCCCTTGCTCTCTCTTGCTCTGGCAGCTGCTTCAAGGGATGTTTCTGGTTCCCATTGAGAATTGTCACCCACAGCTCCCTTCCTTGGGCTGTCCCCTGCCAGCCCGCCAGCCTGGGCTGCTCTCCTGGAGCCAAGGTTGCTGCACGTTGAGCCTGGGCCCTCACCACAGGCACTCCTGCTGCTGCTTGAGGAGAGCTGGGCCCTTGAGTGCCACTGTCTGGTCATGCTTGCTGCAGCCAAGTATGCTCAGGAGGCAGCTCAATTCCTTTCAGTGTTCAGTGCTGGAAAGTTTACAGGAAATGAAGGAAGTGCTCTTCTCTCCTGGCCTGGAGGGAGCCCTGGCACCCAGCAGCTCCTGTGGGCAGTGCTGGTCTAACCCTTTTCTTCTGCTTTAAACTCTGCCCCAGATGGACCTGGGAGCCCACTTTTTGTTTCCGTAGGCTGCAAGGCATCTCTAATTCCCTCTCCTTGCCCTACTGGGACAATCTCTGGCTCTGGGCAACAGGCAAGAACGATCTGGATGCACAGGTTGCTTTTGTCTTAGGCAAGTGGAGTCTGGAGTGTTTGATCAAAGGCAGAACAGTGTTTGGGGCACACACTGGGGCCAGCCACCTCCGCTTGGGACCGGCATGGGCTAGGGGGGAGCTGCAAGGCCTCTGTCTGTCAGCCTCTGTTGGGCAGAGAAGGGGAGGTCCTCCCTGTTGACCTGTGTCTGCTCGTGGTGGCCATTAGCCATAGTCCCTGAATGCTGAGGGATGCTGCCATGCTGCACTGGGTGGTTGGAGCCTCGTGGGGCTGCGGTTCCCCCGGGGCACCTCCTGTTTACAACTGTGGCATTTGCTTCACCTGTCGCCTTGCGTTCTCTCCGCAGCTGCCAAGGTTAAAAGCACTGAGCCTCTCCCCAATGTCGTCTGCCTGGGAGTGCAAGACACAGGACACCTTTGCCAGCAGTGAAGAGCAGGACAAGGTGCCCCTCCAGGTGACAGTGACAGCCACAAACACAGGTGGCCAGTGCCAGTGCCCGAAGGAGGAGCCCAGTGGGGCTCCCCAGAAGCGGACAAGCACCCAGAACGGGATGCAGGACAGTGGGGGCACAGGGGTGAAGAAGAAACGGAAGAAAAAGGATCTGGGAGAGCAGGAAGGGGGAGATAAAGCAGCTGTGGAGGTAAAACCAAAGAGGAGGAGAGAGCCTAAAGAACCAAAAGAGCCTAAAAAGGTGAAGGAGTCCAAGAAGCCGAAGGAGCCCAAACAGAGGGAGGTGGCTAAGAAGCCCCGGAAACCTCGGGAACCCAAAGCCCCGAAGGAGCCTAAAGACAAGAAGAATGGCTCTGAGGCAGCCCCCAGATCAAGACCCAAGAAGAGCAGGTGGGTGGTGGTTTGGCCCTGTCTCTGTGCCTGCTGTGGACAGGGCTGTGGGCTTGCAGGAGCTGCAGCTGGGAGAGAGCAGCACTGGGTGTGCAGGACACTTGGTCTGAAGGCTGGATGTGCTGGTTGGGATGCCAGGATGAGTTCTCTGGCCATGCAGAGGTGGGACAGGTGGGTGCCTTTTTGGGTATGAGGCTCTACAAGACTCCAGATCCATAAGAGGACTGGAGAGTCTTGGCCTCTTCTTGGTCTGGCCTTTGTGCCGAGTGTCCTGGGGCAAAAGGGACTTTAGGGGGGGTGTCCCACCAGGACAGTGAGGTGCTTTGTTGCAGAGGGCCTGTCATACCTGATTTGGGGCCCGGGCAGAGGGTATGTGAGTGAGAAAAACCTGACCCTGGACTGTGTGCAAATGAGGGGCTGTGCACACCCAGGGGCCAGCAGCCTGCCTCCTCTTGGCTCGGATTTGGGAGGATGGTGGAGTGCATCCCATCCCCTCTCCCTCTCCAGGGAGACTTGTCCCTCCTGGCAGCTGTGAGCTGTGCTGGCAGTCAAGGCCAGCAGTGGGGGGAAGCCTGAGGGCTCCCTTGTACTGCACAGGTAATTCCTCTGTCTTTTAATTAACAGGCTGGTTGGCCAGAAGCTCTGATTTCTTTTTAATGGAGAATGTGTGCAGAGAACAGAGCAGGTCTCAAGAACACCAATGTTGTTTGCTCTTCCACAGCCCAGTTCCTTCAGAGCTCTCTGGCAGCCAGATCCTGGAGAGGCTACGGCTGTGGGGCTGGCACTGGGGTGGCCTTTAGTGCCATTGGCGTGGGCTGGTTGTGGACAAGAGGAGGTGTGGGTTGCTCAGCAGGAGCCGTGTCCCCAGCAGATCCGTGAGCCATGCAGTGCTGTCACTTGTGGTCTTCCCTGAGCCTGGGGTTCTGCAGATGTTCATCATGGGCTGGTGAGCCAGCGCAGATGGGGATGGGCGGATCAAGCGAACAGTGCCGGGAGGGTGAGGGAAGGGCTCCTCCAGGTTCCAAGGAGTGCTGCAGAGGGATGGAGGTGGAGAGGGAAGGAGAGGGGCTGCAGGCAAGGAAGGGAAGGATGAAGCCCATGTGAATGCAGCATTGGGCCCCAAGGAGGGTCCTGGGATGCAGCTATCAGTTTTTCCTGATGACACTTCTGCTCCACCAATAAGGACCTGCCATACAGGCAGTTCACAGAGATCTGCCCCTGCAGCGGGACCTGTGGGACCAGACCAAAGCAGGGGAACCCAGGGGACGAGCAGCTTCCTGGAGCCATTCATGGCTCTTGTAGGTCCTTTGGCTGCCAGCAGTGCCTTCACAGGATGCTGAGTGTTACATACAGGGCAGCCCATGACTGTGCAATTGGTCATGAGCTGCTGGTGGGCAGGTCCTCTTGCCAGAGATGGGGCTTGTGGCGGGGTAACCCCAGCTGCAAATCTGGAAACCCTGGCTCTCCTACCTGGACACAGCAGGGTCTGGGCATACCAGTGCGGGGCTGAAGGGCAACCAGTTTGCTGTGCTGGGTGCCAGCAGAGCCCTGGTGAAGAGGCCGCTTCAATGCAAACCAAACAATGTAATATAACTCTGTAACACATCATGCACCCAGAAGAACTGTGTGTGGGAGTCTGGGAGTTCCACAAAGCTCTGTGCATTCCTGATGCTCTGTCCCAGTATAGCCTGAGCCTGTGGTGTTTCCTCCTGCACATATGCACATTCCAAGAGGACCTAGTTCCAGCTCTGCTGCTTGGAAAGTCCAGCCCATGGTTCCTCCTTACAACTTCCCTGCCTCTGCAGTCCCTCTTTGAGCCTTTTCTCAGACTTGCTTTGGGCTCTGGGTCAGCCACCAGCAAAGCCCGCTGCATGAGGGACGGCCATGGGTGTCAGGGTAGAAGCTCTGCAGCGAGCAGGGCTGCGTGTCCCCCCCGTGCCCTCTGGCCACATGGAGCTGGAGAGGTGCCTGGGGGCCCCTGGCAGCACAGGGAGGGGAGAGGCGAGCAGCAGGCTTCAGTCAGTTTGTACTCTCTGCAGATGGAATGATTGCTGGGAGTCCTCTAAGTGGCAGATAATGGTGGCATAATTTCTTCTAAATTATTTCTAATCATAGTCAATGACTGACTCATGAATGAAGCAGTTGTTAATTGTGACTTACAAATCAATATCTTGGGAGTTATTGCTTGGTGGAAGCACTGCTTGCAGAGCATTTTCAGGGCCTCTAATTGAGGCATATAGGCATGGCCAGGGCATTTTTGACCTGAACAACAGATTTTTACCTTTATTTTTTGCTAGTCACAGGCAAGCAGAGATTTTTCTCATTAAATGGAGCTAAAACCTTGACATGGCTTTGAAACTAATGGTTCTTCTGCCACTGTGCAGATCTGGGGTGCGGAGGGGATGGATGGTGGGGCTGGAAGTGAGGAAGGGGACATTGCTCAGCCCTAGGACAGGCGCCAGCTCCTTGGAGCCATTCCCTTAACAGTGTTCCTTGCAGAGGGCAAGGACGGACTGGCGCTGCTGGGAGCAGTTGGTTTTATACCATGGTGCTTCCTAGTCCCGTTTCCTTGTGCAGGCAGGTTGTGCTGGTGCCACAAGGGTGCAGGTGGCCCTTACCCTGAGAATATGCCATGGCACTGGGCTTGTCTTTCCATGTTTTTCAGGAAGGTGGTGGGATTCATGGGAGCAGAGCCCAAATCCCCTCTGTGACCTGAGCATGGAGGACGGTTGCCCAGTGGGCCAGAGCTTCCCAGTGGGCCCTCGGAGCCGGCAGTGACTGCTGTGATGGGCCATTGCACCTGTGGGAGCTGGATCTGCATCCTCCTGTGTCCGTGGCGATCACAGGGCTTAACTCCCTCCAGCTGGAGGCTCACTCCAGTCTGCTCAGCTGCCTCGGGAGGGGGCTCAGTGCTGTGGCTCAGGAACACGAACCATGAGCTGGAACAGCTTGTGCTTGGTGTAAGGGTTTACTGGGGTCTGTGGCCCATGCAGGAGGTGGCTGGCAGTGTGGCCAGTGCTCCTCAGACTGGGCTAGAAGGTTTGTTTCCAGAGTGCCAGGACACAGGTTGCCTCTGGAGCTGCTGAACTTTATTTCTGACTTTGGTCAGCACAGGATATGTTTGGTGCTATGATCAGAGCAGGCACCTTGGACTGCTGGGTTTGGTGCCTGTGCCAGACCCTGTGAGCTGAACCCCAGCTCCTACAGCCCCTGTGGGGCTGTTCCCCTGGCTGGTGAGAGCCCTCATCCTCCACACTAGGCAGGGCAGGTGGACCCTTTCATCCCGCTGTTCTGGAACTGGATGGAGAAACACTTGGTGTGCTTAATGAGCATCACCAACTGGGGATCCCCAGTGCTTGGGGAGGTCCCAGGAGCCTTGAGCTGCCTCTGGGTGATCCAGTGGGAGCAGTGCTCTGTGTGGGTGCCTGCTGCCTCTCCTCTGCGATCCCCAGGACATGATCTAACTGTCAGTCTGCCTTCGCAGCAAAGACACCCCTGTGGAGAAGAAGAAGAAAGGGAAGAGGAAAAATGAGATACCAGTGAACAGTTTGGATTTGGATCAGGATCTCCTGAGCCCATCTGTACACAGCCCAGAGGAGTCTGCAGAGTCTGCTGACAGCCAGGTATGTGCAAAGCACTCAGCTGGCTGCTGGTGGGTGAAATCCTGGCTGCCTCTCAGTGGGACTACAGCAGGGCCCCTGGGCACAGGAATCAGGGAGCATGTTCACCAGTGTGGCCAGCTTCTATCAGCCTGAAGTCAGCTGTTGACCCAGGGCTGAGTGCACATTGCTCCCCTGGTCCCTGTGTGTCTCACAGCCTTGAGTGTCCCTCTCCACCACAGCTCTGGGCACCTCCCTCTCCTGGCACAGCACAGGGCGGGCACGTTGCCCCGCAGCCTGGGGGGCTTCATGCCCTGCATCTCTACAGGGCTCCTCTGCCTCATGTCTTGGGGACTGACAGGGCTCTGTGGGTCAGGATGGAGACTTCAGCACCTCGAGAAGTGCCTGGTCTTCCCACCACCCCCATCCTGCTGGGGCAGGGGGTGACCTGGAAGGAATTCCGGCAGCCCTGGGGCTTTTTCCCTGCCACTGAAGCAAGGAGGAGGTACTTGGTCTGCCCGTGCCTCCCGGCACTGCCTTTTTTAATCCTATATACAGAAACGACGCTCAGGACGGCAGGTGAAGAGGAGGAAGTACAACGAAGACCTGGATTTCAAGGTTGTGGATGATGACGGCGAGACAATTGCTGTGCTGGGAGCTGGGCGAACCTCCGCGCTCTCCGCCTCTACTCTGGCGTGGCAGGCAGAGGTAGTGCTGGGTGTGGGACTGCGGGGTGCGGGGGATCCGCCTCACACAGGGTGTCCCAGTATGTCAGTGCTGAGGCTTGAGGAAGTGGTGGGTCCCAGTTCAAGAGTGGGGTGAGAGAGTGCCTGTCTGGGAGGGTTCAGGCTGGCTTTTCAGGAACTGTGAGATGGACGAGAGGTGTGCTGGTCCAGCTGCCCCCCTCTTGCTTGGAGATTAAGGCCTCTGGAACATGTCATGCAGCTGGACATGTCCTACCAACTGCCCATGACCACCTTTGGCTTCTGTCTGTGTAGCCTCTGTCCATGATTACTCTATTATTTTGTCCCTGCCAGCTGAGGGCTTTGTAGGTGCCAGGTCATCATTTTCTGCCCACATTGCTGCTCTCCATCAATGCCTCAGAGCGTAGCGATGCCAGCCTGACCCTTGCCAGCTGAGCTGGTCTACCGGGCAGCATGGCAGGGATCTGACTAGCATGGCAGGGACCAGCAGATGCCACTGCGCTTTGGGCCTTGCTGTCCTGCTGCCTCTGCCCACTGGTTCAGTGCTGGCTCCTGGTGGGTGCTGGCTGCTCCTTCCTGCCTGTCTATGACTGTGTGTTGGATCCTGCAACTCATTCCATCTCTCTGGTCACTAACAAAGCCGCCACATAATAATGGTCACTAGTTGTTTTCATGGTGTTTCTGTAACCCTCTCTAGTCTCCTCTTCCCAAGGCTTTGGTGGGTATTAGTCAGCCCTGTTGCTAAGCCCTGACCTGATGATCCATGCCTGGCCTGGGACTGCCATACACCTGCAGGACATGCTGCTGGTGCTGCTTCAGCTCTGCCTGAGGCTTTGTTCCAGCTGGGCTCCTGGCAGTCATCTCTCCAAGTGAGATTTTCAAAGCAGCAGGTATGAGCTGCTTTTGGCATGTGTCCATGCTGCTTCCCTGTCCTCCTCTCAGTCCTAAACTTCCATCTCAGTTTGTCCTTCTCCAGATGGGTCATTACGGCTGATGTCCAATAGCAGCCAGGCTGGGTGGCTGCTGTCCAGAGCTGTCCTAAACAGCTCTTTGAGGCAGTGCAGGGCTCCTCCAGCAGCCCTCAGGCACCCAGCAGTGGGCCACAGACCAGTGGAAGCCTGTGTGAGGGCTGTGAATCAGCATGGGAGCTCCCGGCGGCAGGGCACTGGACTGTTGTGATGGCCATGTTCACACAAACCCTCTGTGGGAGGGTCAGGCAGAGCCCAGCAGGGCCAGGGTAGGTGCCTGGGCATGGGGGAACAGGTGCTGCGAGTGGCTGTGGCAGGAGCACTTCTGCATGCTCCCTTCAGCCGCCTTAACCCATGGTAGGGCAGAGTTCCCCAAACAGGGCAGGAATCTTGCTCTGGGCCTCAGATGGCAGCCAAGGGGCCCAGGCAGACCTGCTGTTCCCTGCTCTTTGTGTTGTGGTGCTGGGTCCAACTTCCTGCCCTGCACTCAAGGACAGTGCCGAGGCAGCAGTCACCCGAGGGCTGGGGATGGAAGGGTCGCTGTGGCCCTGGGCGTGGTCTTGGCTTTCCCACACACTTTCAGATGAGTGGTGTGGGATGCCCTGTCTGTCTGTCCTTCCCCAGCCTGCCCCATGCCTTTCTTTGAGAGACCTTCTAGTCTGCAAAATGACTCCTCAGGGCTGCTTTTGCCTTGGTCCAGGCTCTGCCTCCATCTGAAGGGAATGAACAGAGTCCTTCTCCCTTCTGCCCTGCACTTTGCTCCTCCTTCTGCTGTACTTACTCCCAGCCAAAGCAGAACTGGTATTTCTAATGCTCAAGCAGGCTCCACATTTTCTATGTCTGTCATCTCCCCTGAATCTTCCTGTGTGTATCTCCTCTGTAGCACAGAGAGGCACAAGCCTGGCTCTCTGGTCCCTTGGCATTCGGTGGGGCTGGTCCTGGCACAGCTGCAGCCAGGAGAGCCTCCACCTGCCCTGAGCTGGCAGCAGGACAGCCTTAGGGCCACCTCCAGCAAAGCCTGTGCTCAGTGAGGGGGGCTGTGCGGGGAGCCCCTGGGTGCCAGCAGAGGGTATCTGTGGGTGATTCTCTGGGGTCAGAGTGGAAGCCTGCAGAGGGAAGGAGGCAGCACTTCCTGCCAGGAAGAGCTGCATGGAGAGCAGTGGGGTGAGGTGCTGTTGCCTGTGTCCTGTGGCCATGGGCAGATGACAGCGTGTGGGTGGCACGTGGCAGGGCCTGAGAGACATCCTGCCTGCTCTCCTGAGGCCCTTGCGGCCATACAGCACTATGGGGCTGTATAAATGCCAAGGCATGACCAAGATGTGGCATGGAGAGTTCCTGGGAGCAGGAATGTGCGTATTTTGGCATATTTCCTTCCTTGAGTCCATGGGCAGAAGTGCCCAAGCTCCCTGTTCTTTTCTGGGAGACTTTGCACCCTTTCTGGCTGCCCTGGTGTAGCTGGAAGGACCCACACAGCAGATCCGATAGTGCTGTGGCCTGGCTGACCTGAGGAGGACAGGCAGAGGGGGAGTGTAGCTGGGCTGGCAGCACCTACACCCTCGCACCCATCGAGAGCTCCTCAAGCACAGCTCTCCCAGTGCCGACTCTGTCTGCCCAGCTGGGGGACTGGGAGAGGAGCAAGCAACCTTCTGTGCTGGGAGACTGCCAGGGGCATGTGATGAGCTGGAAAAACAGAGCTCTCTTTTCCTGTCCCCAGGAGCCTCCCGAGGATGATGCTAATATCATTGAGAAGATCCTTGCCTCCAGGATGGTGCAGAAGGAGGTGAGTGGTGAAGGTGTCACTGGCTGGAAGTGGGGCTGGCAGTCCCTGAGCAGAGGAGAGATGGGACCTGGCTGCCCTGTGCAGCAGGGACATGAGATGTAGCAGCATTTGGTGCTCTTGCTCCTGTGGTATAATGCTGGGGTATGCCCAGACTGGTGCCTTTCTGGGCTATGGATCAGTGTGATGCCTCTCCTGTCCTGGGCACCAGAATGCCTCTGGGGAGGAGTCAGGTCTGGGGTGATGTCCAGAAGGTGTTGGAGTTCCCCATGCTCAAGTGGTCTCACCTCATGTTCCCCATGGCTACTGCGTCTCCGGGGCAGCAGCACAAGTGCCGGGCTGTCCTCACCATCCCTGGGGCTCAGTCTCTGGAGCCTGTGGCCAGGCAGGGGATGGCTGAGCATGCCCCCCACAGCTTCTGCACAGCCTCTGACTGTCACTAACTCTCCTTCCCTTGATTTCAGGCTCATCCTGGAGGCCTGGCATTTGAGACAGAGGAGTTCTACGTCAAGTACAGGAACTTGTACGTGCAGTGTTGTGGTGCTGTTTTCTGTGGGCCCTGTGCATGCAGGAGCAAGGACTGTGTGCTCCCACCTCCATCCCATCCCTAGTGCAGCCCCAGCATCTGTGTTCTCCTGTCCCTGTTCTCCTGAGCCAGCTGTGGTGGTGGCAAGCAGGGCAGCTGCTGCAGCTTCAGTGCTTGGTCTTGGCCTGGTCCTGGGCCATGGCTTTCCCTAGTTTGCAGTGGCATAGTCATGGGCTGGGCATTCTCTGGATCATTGGGAGATCCGTGCTGCACTGTGTGGTGGATAGGTTTGGGACCAAAATCCTCTTGGTCATGTGTTGNTTTTTTTTTTTTTTTGTCCTGCAGCTCTTACCTCCACTGTAAATGGGCAACGCTGGAGGAGCTGGAGAAGGACCCCAGGATCTCACAGAAGATAAAGCGCTTCCGGAACAAGCAGGCTCAGATGAAACATATTTTTACAGAGGTGAGTGTGGGGCACAGTGAGCAGTGGTGCCTGACCCTGAGCCCAGTGCTGTGGCTGAGCAGGCCAGGAACTGCCCCTGAAACTTTGCTGCCAAGGCCAGTCCATTTCCAGGGCCAAAGGCACCAGGGCTGGAGCTGAGGGTCTGTGACTGTGCCCTGAACCCCTGTAGTGTCACTGGTGGAATAATAAGCAGGGTGACAAGTGTCACTTGCTGGACACTGCCAGGTCTGGGGGGAGTTGCTTGGTGGGAGGGAGAACAGCGTACAGGGCTGGAGGTGCTTCTGTGGTGGAGCAGAGATACTATGAGAGAGAGGAAGCTATAAATATCTGGGCTTAGGGGCAGCTCCTGCCTGCTCTGCTCTATAAGCAGATTAATCTTGCTTAGTATGAAAGGTGTTCTATCATTTATCTTGCTACTCCAGAGATAGTTGTTGGATCTCCTCAAACTGCCCCTTACAAGTGTAAATCAGGCCACTAGGCTATGAAAATTTCTCCATTGTAGCTGGAAAGCTGGGGGCGTGTGTCAAATTTCTCACTCACAAGCCTGTTTGGGGTCTTTCTCAGGATGCAAAAAAAGCATGTGTTGGAACACACTGTACCACTGACAGTTCAGCAAGGAGCACATGCTCTTTTTCTGTAACTAACTGGGGCTTGGGGATCTGTGAGTGTAGAAGCCTGGTTTTTTCCTTCCTGAGCCCTACACCATGTCTCTCCAAGGACTATGCTAGGTGAGGCAAGAGGGAAGCAGAAACAGAGACCAAGGTGTCCCCCCTTGCAGCCGTGGAGTTCACTGGGTGCTATGCACTGTGGTGGTCACAGCTCTGGATGCTGCACATCAGCTGCAGCATACATCTTAGGACTTGCACCTTGGGGCCGGATAGGCTGGAGAGGTCATTCCTGCCTCCCAGCAAGGGCAGCACAGCGCGTGTGACTGCTCTAAAGAAAGAGCTTTGCCTTCTGCGGGACTCCTGCGTCCTCCCTGCCCAGAGACAGATGTCTGTACCTGTGTCCAGGGCACTTGGTGTGCTGCACACAGCTAGCAGCAACCTGGGGACAGATGCCCTGCAGCTGTTTACTTGTGCCCATCTGTTTAACCCTGGAATCACCTTGAACTTACCTCCTGCTTTACTGTTTGCCATCGCAGCCTGATGAGGATTTGTTCAACCCAGACTACGTGGAGGTAGATCGAATTCTGGAGGTGGCTCACACAAAGGATCCTGACACTGGGGAGGTGAGAGGCTGCCTCTCTCCCTTGTACCGTGGAGGGAAGGAGGAAGATTTGGCAGGAGGCTCAACCCCATGGTGTACCTTGCGGGTCTCTGAGCACCCTGAGCCTTCCCAGCCTTCCCTTGCACAGCTTTCCCTGTCCCCAAGGACCCTTGGCACAGGGTGGGTGGAGGGCTGCTGACCCTCCCTGCCTCTGAGCCTGTCTCTCTCTGTGCTGCAGGAGGTGACTCACTACCTGGTGAAGTGGTGCTCACTGCCCTATGAGGAGAGCACCTGGGAACTGGAGGAGGATGTTGACCCAGGGAAGATTAAAGAGTTTGAAGCCCTCCAAATCCCTCCAGAAATCAAGCACATGGTAACGTACCCTGAGGTAACGTACCCGGCTGGCAGCGCGCTGCCCTGGGCACAGGGACTGGCTGTGTCTTGCCACAGTAGAGCAGTGCTGCCCTTGTCCCTGGTGCTGCAGTGCAAGCCCTGTATCCTCCCCTCTGGGTGGGTCAGTTGTCAAGGTCTGAGGGTGGGTTCCAGAGGCCAAGACCTTGGTATGACTCAGCTGTCAGTGACTGCTTTGAAGTGTTGTCCTGATGTGCAGCCCCAGCAGTGGGATCTGGCCTCACTGGGCATAAGCATCTCCCATGGACCTTGCTCCTGCTGTCCCCTCCTAGGAGCGCCCAGCATCCGAGTCCTGGCAGAAACTGGAGAAGTCCCGGGAGTACAAGAACAGCAACCAGCTGCGGGAGTATCAGCTGGAGGGAATGAACTGGCTGCTTTTTAACTGGTATAACAGGTGAGGAGGGGCTGGAGTGCAGTGCTGCCATGAGCAGTCCTGCTGGCAGCAGGCCCTGTGTGTGCTGTGATGGGAATAGCAGAGCTGGGGAGCAATGCAGACAAACAGGGGCCTGACAGAGCAGCCACTGAGTCCTTCAAGTACTGGAGCTGGCAGGCAGCTGCCAGAAACAATGAATTTGCTTTAGCTTTGCAAATGAGTCTTTAGGAATATTTCTCCCTGGTAAAGGCTGATGAGTCTTGGAGATAATGGAGTTTAGCTATGGTTCTAAGATACATCTGGTTTTTTGGTATTGGCGAGGCTATTGGTGACCCTTTGTGTGGCAGGCAGGTGGGAATATGCATGTTCTCAGCTGCAGCAGGCCATCAGATGCATCTTTCCCTGGCTTGCATGTACCTGAAGAACAGCATCTTTCATGCTGATTTTGAATCCATGATCGTACAAGAAGTTGGCTGGCTTACTCAGTGTCTTGGTTTGAAAGAC
>WEIT01026506.1:66788-85979 GCA_013389985.1 Dryoscopus gambensis | reverse complement strand
ACCAATCCGGTGTTCCTCCACGCTGTTCCGCGTTGCTTGTCCCACGCCAATCTCAGGATCCCGAAGTAGCCAGCAACTCCCTAGGGTCTTTTGAAGCAGGTCCTATCCAGGAAAGTCTGCATTGTTCATCCCACGCTGATCTCAGGGTCCAGAGGTAGTCAGCAATTCCCAAGGGTCCCTCGAAGCAGGTGGTCGTCCCGTTCAGGGGTCCTCCGTGGGCGTGGCTCTCCCAGACGCTCCCCAGATGAAATGAATAGGGCGGATGCCTTTATTAAAATTTTAATTATTTATTAAAGAGATCAGCTGGGTAGGGAGCCCGACAGGGGTCGCCCACACTGCTGCTGCTCCCACTGGCACTCCAAGAAGACGCAGGTTGGTCCACCCATCCGTCACTAGGATGCAGTGCAGCAGACGTCTCACTCCCGCCGTCACGCCCTCTCAAGAATGCTTGTCTGTCAGTTCCAGGGTCTGGGGGTCTACGCCTTTTGCGTGCTTTGTAGTTCAGGGTGACAGAGTGAATCAAGACCAGGAGGTGCGTCCCCTTCTTCTTTAACTTGGGACGTTGCTCAGTCTCCCCCGACTTTATAATGGCTCGTTATTTTGAGGGGTATAGTCTGTAAAAACACTCTCATGATGCAAGAGGGTATCTCTCATTTACATGCACCTTTCCTTTCTTCTCGGCCCCTGAACTGGCGCGCAGACACGCCCACACTGTCATGTCTTTTGTGCTCGCATGGCGGGCAGAGGCGGAGGACAAGCGGCAATCCTGCAGGCAAGCCCGGTGAGTCCAGGCTGTCACCGTGGTGAGGCTGCCCCACCATCTGCCTGTATGGCAGGGCAGAACCACACCGCTTCCTCGGCGGAGCACGGGGCCGCCCCTCCGTTTGCCCTCATGGCGAAGCGGGGCTATACCACTGCTGCAGGCCATGAGGCCACCCTGCCTCCTCCACATGGCAGAACAGGGCTATATGGCTCTTTCAGGGGAGCATGGGGCTGCCCCTCTGTCTGCTTTCATGACGGAGCGGGGTTACACCGCTGCTGCTGGCCATGAGGCTGCCCCGCTGTCCTGGAGCCACCCTGTTGCTGCCATCCCGGAGGCACAGGACCGTGGCTGATCCTGGGTGGCTGTCGCAGCAACGGACTGGGGCATTCGCATTCACCGAGAACTTGTTTCTCACAGGAATGATGAGAATTATAGTGGGAAAAGGATGACTTCACTGGATATCTAGACCAAACGAAAGGTGAGATTTTGGAACAGCTCTATGCTTTGAGGTTCTCAGCTCACACTTCATTATCCCTCTTTGAAATTACATTCTTCTTTTAAATGCTGTCTTTAGTTTGTAAAAGCAATCCTGGTGGAACTTAAATGATCCACCAGCTGAATTAAACCTTTGATTTCAGATTAAATGGTTTAGCCTGACTTGGGATAGAAATACTGTGACCTTTACTTTTCAAAACATCCTACAAAAAGAAGATGCTGGGTTTTGGGTAGGCTGTGGCTGTAAGGGGTCTCTCTCCCCTTTGCAATCATTGCTTGGTATTCAATACAGCAACAGCTCTGTAGTGTTATTAATATTAGGTGAAGCACATGGAAAGTATTGTTTTGTGCCACATAAGCAGGTGAATAGGGGGGTTATGCTCGTGGGAGATGTGTGTTCCACAGGAGGAGACTGGGAATTTCCCCTCTGGGCATGCCAAGCTGGGAAGCATATTAATAGACATCATTACATTATAATAATTGCTGTGGAATCAGCAAGTGAGTACATAATCTTTAATGCCTGGGAAATCTCACACCGTTTCAAAATAGTTAAAAGTGGGATTAATCTAGATGCCAGACAACGCCTGTCTAATTACTAATGAATAAAGCTGTCTGAATGGCTGCAGCACCCTCGGCAGCGTCAGTCTTTGAAGCCAATACCCTGCTAATGGGCGATAGGGCAGGGGCCCAGCCCAGTCCTTGTCCCTGTCCCCGCAGGCGGTGACTGTCTGGAGGTCGGTGAGAGCCCACCCGGCCGCGGCACACACTGGGGATGCTCTGGGGAGATGCTGGGGCCGGAGGCACCGGATACACGGGATACATGGGACAGGGGGCCCAGCCCTCCTGGAGCATCCGTGGTTGTGCAGGTTGTGCAGGTTGTGCATGTGGCTGAGAGCTGGCCCAGAGTTGACCCTACGGCAGGGATTTGGGGACAGAGAGGGGTGTAGAAAGTAATTATATGGCTGGGTGAGAAACTGCAGATGGGCAGGGGCCCTCAGGACTAGCTAGCATCCCAAACATCAGCTCGGCAAAACCACTCCTGTCAAAACCCCAGGCTGGCTGTAGCTGGTGGTTGTTCACGACTTGCAGCCTGGGCCAGGCAGGAACTTCTGTTCCCGGGAGCAGCTTCACAGTTTAGTGAGGCTATAAATACATGAAGAGCCAAAATTCTCTCCACAGGGGAGGTGCTGTGATGCACATCCCAGCTGAATGATACTGGGAACACACCGGCACAGCTGCGGCATGCTGGCTGCATGTCCAGATCTGGTAGGTAGACGCCGCTGCATCCAGACTGACCCCAGGTGCCACTGTCTGGTGCCCAGTGTGCCCCATGGCTGTGCTCCCCAAAGATGTTTGCAGACACCAGCCACAGATTTACAGTCATTACTGGGATTTGTGTGTTCTCTGAAGAGCTGCCACACCCAGAGTAACTCCTGCTGCTGGACTGAAGGTCGATGTAAGGAAATCCCCTTTCCTCTGTTCCCAGTGCTGGGGGTTTAGTGATGATGTGGGATAACCTCTGCTGCTGCTGGGAAGTGCATTTACTGCTGCCTTTGCCCCATTTGCTGTAATCCTTTGAGGGTTTTTTATGGGCATGTGTTTATTTTTATTCAATAGAAAATCACATGGTTAGCCCCTCAGATCAGAGGGGCTAATTGCTGGGGTGGACAGATGAATGAAATGAGCAGATCTGCATGGATTGCTTATTTATAGATATAAAAGTTACAAGTGCTTCCTGGGAGTAATGAATTGTGAATAAAAAGTAGTGATGTGCTGAGTTTTTAAAATACAGAAAAATATGTTCTTACAGTACAAGTGTATGGGAGTAATGAGGAGGGAATCACAGAACTGATTCCTCAGGTCCTGTGCTCCAGTGCCTGAGTTTGCACATGGAGGATTCACACCTGGAGGTGGCGCAGGTGGTGCCAGGTACCACCATTGTTGGCAGGCAGCTAAGCCAAGAGGTGACACGTGGGCTGCTATTGCCAAGAGGAATGGTGAAGACCTCTTCCCCTAGCCAAGGAGCCTGGAATGTGACCGTCATTCTGGAAATTACTAAAGATTTGTGACCTGTGAGCGAGCTAATCCCCTCCTCAGAGAGCCATTTGGGACCTCACATCTGGGACTGCTCAGGGAGGGTGAGTAGGGACACAGAGAAGGACAGACAAGCATCTGTGGTGAGTCCTTGTCATAGCCCTGTGCCTCTCTGCCCTGCCATACCGTGGGTATCACTGCTGTGTTTCAGCTGCATCCATACTGGGATTGCTCACAGATTCCCCAGTGCAGCCATGCTGGATCCTGCCCAGGGAGCCCACTTGCACCAGGCTCTGCCAAAATAACACTGCCGACTGGGGCTGATTCAGTGCGCCAGGGAGGCACTGCCAGCTCCACACCAGCCAGAGGGGGCACGGCTGGAAAGCAGCAGCTTTCCCAAACAATGCCTTCCATCATGTCTTCAAGCTTCATCATGGAGAGAACACAAATTATAATTAAGGATGTCCTACCTTCCTCCGGTGCCCTTCAGAGCACATTCCGCACTGTGGCTGCTTGGCCATCCATGCCCATGGCATGTGAGTGGCTCTGCAGGGTCGTTGTGGTGCTGCTGACTCACACACAGTGCCACTTCCCCTCACCAGCCAGTCACACCATTGCAATGCCGCCTTTTTTTTTTTTTTTTTTTTTAAATTCCCTTTTTATGACCTTGCTGAGAAAATGCTGCATCGGCGTCAGTGCATGCAAAGTGCTGCCTGCAGAATTCTGAGTCCCAGGGCCTTTTGGGATGTTGCTGCCAGTCTGGAAGGAGTTGTGCTGGCTCTTTGTCAAACATCATATTGATTTTAAAATTACTCTGATGGCTCTTTAAGGCAGTGCACTTTTTGTGGCTTTCTGCATTAGTCATAGCTGATGGCTCTCTTTTCCCGTGGAAGGGCAGAGGGGTGGCATTATCTGGTTTGGCTGCATTCATTTTCTGGGAGTGCCAGGTCAGATTTTGTATGGGGAGAAGAAGATCAGAACTGAAATGTCCCACTCTCCATTTTTTCCCCAGTGGTGCTCAGCTCCTGAGCAGGATGGGACTCACAGAACACACTCTGTCAGCAGAGATTTTCCCTCCCAAGACCCCTGGGTGGTGGATAGGACAACAGTGCCTGGGCTGGAGGTTTGTAAGGCACAGATCATGAGCTGTGATGAAGGGCAAGTGGGGTCCACAGACTCCGGCCTCCTTCTTTTTTGCTGAGTCTGGCAACCTATGCCCGAAATCCTCACCCTTTTGACCTGGCTGCTTTTCTATCACTTCTGCACAAAACTGAAGGCCAAACCAAAGGTTGTAGAGGCAACACTAGAAATTAAGATGTAAAGGTGAGTTATTCTTCAACATCTGCAGGCTGGAGAACTGCCTTTCTATGAGGATAAATACAATCTCTGTACCTGTATACTCAGCTGTTAATATTGTAAATGAAGTACAATGTTTTTCAGATTACTGAATCATTGCTGTCAGTGGAACAAGCAGCCCAAGCAGGCTGCCAAGGCAGGAGATGAAAGAAATCATTATTTTATGTTTCTGGTTCATGCACAAATTTCTGAGTGAGGGTGACAAACTGCTGGAACAAGCCACTGAGGGGAGCAGGGGATTCTCCAGTTCCTGCTGTCTTCAGATGAAGGCTAGCTGCTGCATGTGAGGGTTGCTTTTGCCGAAGTTGCACTCTGTGCGAGTGCAACCAGCTGAACTGTGGACGGAGCCCACCAAGTGCAGGGGCCAAGTGGAGTCAATCTAATCATCTCAGCCACCCTTAACACTTGTGACATGCTCTTAGAAAAGGTCTTGCTGTTATGCAGGTTCTGAATATTCATGGATCAGTTCATTCTGTCCCCTTAAAGAAATTTGTCAGCTGGCACCAGCCTTTGGGGCAGTGGTGCTGTCCCCTGTGCATGCAGGGATGCTGCAATAGCTGCAGGCTTCTGTCCCCTGCAGGATGCTGTGCAGGGACCATTCTGTGCAGCCCTACAGCCTTCCCTGGAAGGGAAACCCAGCCATGGAGAGGTGCAGCACTTTGCTTTTGGGGGTGGGAGGGAGGCTGCCCTGAGGGCAACAGCATGGCAAAGCTGCCTTTCATCAGTCAGCTGCAAAACAGATCTCTCCTGCTCTGCAACCTGTGGATCATTTTATATATTGCTTGTGTGCAGCAGGTCATGAGAGAGGCCAATGGTCCTCATCTAACCCTGACACTGCTCATCTTCCTCACAGACCTTGTGTGGGGCTTTGGATGCATCCCTTCCACTTGCATGCAGCACCATAGCTCTGATCCTGGGAAATGGTTCTGATTAATTCTCAGGGCTGATAATAATTCAGCAGGAGGCACCTTGGGTTTGCTTGAACAAAGTGTTGGGGTGTGGCTAACTTCTTTTGCTTTTACTGATGGTCAGCCTGGCTCCTCAAGGGAGGGCTCAGCATCCAGGGGAGCAAAGAAGGTGCAGTCAGGATAGGAGGGGACCTATCGAGCACATCTCAAGGGTGACTTTCTCGTGAGACGTCAGAGAAGAGTCCATTTCTCAGGCCCCCAAAGCCAAGGATGCTCCTTGATGTAGGCTGCTGTGTGAGGAAGACTTTGCTGCTGATCATGGAGCTCAGTATTAGATGTTCCCACCTGCCAAGCAGCAGAGATGCCTGGACATCACAACCCAGCCTGATCTCAGCCCTCATCCAGTGCCAGGATCTCTGCCCTCAGCGCAAAGTTCTCCCCTCCCTGGCCCCATCTGAGGTCCGGGGGGAAAAGAGGCATATATTGAAAAGATTTCTATGTGCTGGCCAAGTTCTGGTTGGTATGCCGAAGAAAGTAGGAACCCTAATGTTTACATCCATACCAATTTAGGCTTTAATTTAGGCAATATAATGCAATCTTTCTCCGGACTTTAATAGCTTTTCTATTATTTTGCTCCACAGCTACTTGGAAATGTGAGCTCCTTTACTATGTGACTACTTAGACCAATAAAGGTGCTATTTACTTAACACATTAGTTTGCAGGCAGCCTCCTGCAAGCCTGCTGGTGATGGCTGCCTTTGTTCGTGGCTGTGAGTGTGAATATGCATAATTAATAAATGTTATTTGCTGGACATTTACTCCTGAGTGTCTCAGCTCTCCTTGACCGAGAAATTCTGTCTCTTTGAGATCTAATGGAAGGTTTAGACTTTTTAATTTATTTTCTTAGATTAGTCTCAGAAAATAACCGGATTATTCTAGTAGGTAGATCAGTCCCTGAGGAAGATATGAATAAATGAAAAAGCAATAGGTGAAAAATAGGCCAGATCTGCTATTACAGAAGAGTCTTTCTGACCTTTTAATTTTTGGTTCAGAAACACAGAAGTCAGACTTTGAGCATGCAAAATGCAGCCAGCTGCTCCTGCAGCCCCAGCAGCTGTTTTTCTGTTCAAAAGTGGCAGAATTTCTACTAGAGCAAACATCTTTTCTGGAAATCCATTTAAAGTGCCTGTTGTATTAAATCTATTTTAGGTTGCATCGAGTGCACGAAATTCAGTGTCTGTGTTCAATCCCATTTTGGATTGTACACACTAGAGGGAGCCATGGAAAAACCAATCCCCAGGCTGCTGCCAGGCTCCTGCCATTCTCCCCGAAGCCCTAGGCCCTGCCTGCTCCTGACCTCTCCTCTGGGAAAATTAGTGTCTCCGAGGAGTAAATCCTTAAAAAACAAAAACAAAAACAAAAGCAAAAGCAAAGACAAAGACAAAGACAAAAACAAAAACAAAAACAAAAACAAAAACAAACCTGTAGGAGCAGTTTGTTGAAAGTAAAGTGTATTGCTTGAATATTCTGATATTGGTCAAAGTTTTAGATGGGAAAAAGGTGTTTATTTCAATACATCTGAATGTTGCCTTTTGAGAATGTCCCAGGTTAGGTGATGTTGGTCCTATTGAGTGTTGCCTTGTATTCCTCTTCCCCACTGAAACATTGTGTATACATCCAGGCAATACTTTTACACAGTATCCCACTCTTAGGTGGACAGCCATTGTTGAAGGTATCCAAGAGTCAATTAAAATGTTTCAGGAGAAAGGAAATTATTTTTGCAACTCTGTTTCATCTGAAATTACATCTGTTTGTCCGGCTTCCAAGATCTTCCTGAACCCACCACCCACAAATTCGCGTAATCTCTTCTTACAGTCCCCTGTGCTCCCAATACTACTTCCCAGAGAGAGGAGTCCTTGGGGCTGGGGGAGAGGGAGCTCCTCTGCTTTCCTTCTGCCTGAGCCCTCTTTGCGTTGGGAAACAGGGAAAGAGAGCTCCTAGCTCACCAGCAAAGTCCCAGATTCTGACTGCCACCTGAGCCCCCGTTTTCCTCAGCTAAATGATGCTTGTTTATAAGGGATGATTTAGGATAGTAGATATTCATTTTTGCCTCCTTTGGGAGCTAATATTGAGAACTGGTGATGCAATCCCTGTGTGCGGATGGATCTTTGAGGAGGTTAATGTACTGTGCGAGGCCAGGATGAGCCATGCAGCCACTCCAAGGCCTGTATTTTCACAATGACTATTTCCCCTGGAAGCTTTATGGAAAAGAGTGGGGCTGTGAGTGGAACACAGCTGGAATCAGAGCAGGGGTGTGAGAATTTAGCCCATGCTGTTGTTAATGGTGGTCACAGTGCTGCACATGTGAAGCCCAAATGATAACAGGCACCGGCTGTTTGCTTTGCTGCCTTACAGTGCAGAAGCAGCACAACAACTGGGGATCTTGTAGACGGTCATGTTGAGGGAATTTGATTGACGTTCTTTGATAATTGTATTTGGTGTGGAGTTTGGGTTTGAGTTATTGTTATCATTTTTGTCATCGCATGTGGATGACTCGCGGGTTTTTTTGAGTTTTCTGGAAGAGGTAGAGGTTTTTTGTTTACATCTGTTTTGGAGTGATATTGGTTCATATGATTTTTTTTTTTTTTTTTTTTTGAATAAAGGTTTGGTGATTTTACAGTTTTCGTAAGTTTTGGGTAATTTTTTTTGAAATGTTTATGTTTGTTGTATTTGTAGTATGGTCCTTTTGTGAATTTTGTTGTCATTACTTTTGTAGAGTGATTTTGTTTGAGTGTCGTAAGAGTTTTTTTAAAGTTTTCATTTTGGGTTTTGAGAATTTTTTCAATTTGTTCTCTCTAGATATTCGTTTGAATTGATGTTATGTGTTGACGTGTGTTTACTTTGTTCTATGTTTCTACTATTTTCGTTAGAGAGGGTTGACTATTTATTGTATTGATGATGCGTTTGTATTTTGTATTAGTATTTGTAAATGTAAGGCTTCAAAGTAAATGTGGTTTTGTTTCATTATCATTTACTTGTTTGTCTACTGCTTGTGTGAGACGATTGATGAATGAAGTGAAAGGCTCTGAAGGGTTTTGTTTGATTTCTGTGTAGATATTTTCTGGAGTTTTTGTTGGTGGGATTTGTAGGATTGTCTTGTGTGTTGTATTTTTGATGTTTGTCAATATGTTTCGTGGTAATATTTGGGTTTGTTCTGGATTATCATTCAATGGATTTCTTGTTAACTGTGGTAAGGTGAGGGTTGTATGTGGTCTTTCTTGATATTTATTTTTAAAGTCTTTGAGGGTTCTTTTCTATTTTGTGTTTCATATGAGGATTTGTGAATTCGTGAGAATTACTGAGGTAGTGGATTTGAGATTATATGGTGTTAAGTTGTAGGTATTGAATGTATCTTTTGAAAGTTGTTTGAAGTATGGAGATTCAAGGTCATTGTTTTTTAATGTTTTCATTAAATGTTTGATGATGTCATGGTTTAGATGTTTTCATTTTGGGTTTTGATTTTGTGTATCGTAGGTGACTGGAAGTATTATGTTTTTTGTTCTTGTTATTTTGAAGTTTCTTTTCTCAAGCTTTGTTGGAGCTTTGATGAGCTGTCTCTGCTGCAGCTCGGGTATGGGCTGCTTTTCTGTCTGCAAGGAAACATCATCTCTGTTAAGGCAGAAATGTTTCCCTCTGAATGACAAGAAAAGAAAAGCCTAGCAGTGGTCTTGTCAAGTGCTGTTCCACTGATAAAACAGAAAATAGGACAAAAGTTTTCTCCCATCAAACAGAGTTATTCTCAGCCAAGAGCAGACATCTCCCATTTATTTATGTCCTCCTGCTCCTGTGCTCTTTTCGTGCTCCCATCTGTATAAAGTTTCAAAAGGGTTCTGGGCCTGACACTGCAAGTCCCCAAAAATAGGGGAGGTAATTTACTGAGGTAAATAAATCAAGCAACAGGTTGGGAGAGAGTAACAGACACCAGCTAACTAATTGGGAAGGCTTTCCAGGATTGCAGCTGAACCCTGGCACAGAGGTGGATGCACAGCTCGGTAGGTAGGATACACACACTGTCACATTTGAGCGTCAGGGGTTGGAGCTGTGGCAATGCAAGGAGTGGCAATCCTTCCTGGCCTCTCCTGCTCTCCCACAGAGATTGGTGCACCTTTTGTAAGTCATGGAAAAAGAAATATTAGCTGAGTAATGCTTAAACAAAGCCTCTGTGTGTTTGGGGACAGTGGGGAGTGTGCAGGCTGGGCTGCCCAGGCAGCCCAAGAGTAGATTTAGAGCAGCTTTTGCTTCTGATGAAGCCTGGTACACACTTCTGCTTGGACCAGTGACTCTGGAGGAAGAAATGAGAATCCATTTGGGAAAGGGCAATACCTCCATAGCATCATCATATCCTGAGTCCACCAATGACCCAGGGAGGTTTGTTTCAATCTGAGATGGAGATATTATTTCAAAGTGATCTGCAATGCACACTAGACACAGTGTCTCTCAGTGGTGTGATCTGCAGAGAAAGGTCTCCAGGGGGGATGGTGCTGGTTGTGTTTGGAGATGATGCCACGATTCAGAGGGACACACCAGGGACAGAGTATGTTTGGGTTTGCCTGCATGCTGGACATTGCTGGGAAACGATTTTTCTACTTCTCAGATGCATCTTAGGCTCTCCAAAGGCACAGCTGAGTGCTAAGGGGCAGAGTTGTGTCCTGTGTGTTGTTCCCCACCACTGTACCTGGTTTTATTTAGAGAAAAACCAGCAAGGCTGGCAGAAGCCTTTTTTTGTGATATGATGCAGCAATTGAAAGGAGAAACTTGGCTTTTTATGGCTCTCAAGGAAAGGCTTCCCATTTAGCCCAGTAGTAGCAGCTGTTCTCCCAGTTTACAATACACAAACAGAGTTTGCATTGTTTTCTGATTTGCTTTTTTTATTACAGCAGATACTGGATGGATAGCTAGCAAAACCAAAAAAAAAAGCAGGGGAAGACCAGAGCAGATGGTTAACTTTATGGCATTAAGGAACTGTAGGAGCTCAGCACATGCTCTTCCAGGCAAACACCACCCAGGTACATTCATGATCGGTGCTGCTATCTCTGGATGCATGGGAAAAGGGTCTTCTTACGGTGGGTGGGACAGCGAGCTGGTAGTCCCAGGGGACCTTCTTGTATATGGGATGTATACAAGAGCTGGGAGATGCCCCGTGAGCCAGGCAAGAACCAGCCTGTGAGGGTGGCTCTGCAGCCTGTTGGGAGCACTGCAGTCAAAAGGGACTTTTCTCCCTCAGTTCATCAAACACAATTGCATTAATGTGAGGGAGTAGAGCACTGAGTAGGCAGGGGCTATTTTAACAATGTGGCAATGTCTTATTTATTTATTTATTTAACCGAGATCGCACCTGCAAATGGCTGAACTGATTTCTGTAAGTCAGGCTCCTCTGTGTCAGGTGCTCAGTGGATATTGCTGCCTCAGCTGATATTTCTGCAGGCAGCACTGGATTTTTTTTTTTAGAGCTTCCTCAAGCTCATCTACCCTCCCGGCTGCTCTCACGGTGTAACAAAGCAGAGAGGCTTCTGCTAAGGCTTGCCAGGCAGGCCACTCGGCAGGGCTCTCCTCTGCCTTCGGGTGACTTGAACGCTTGTTAATTGGCAGCAGGTTCTTAGCCCTCGCTGGAGGCGGAGGCTGTGCCAACGAGCTGCTTCCTCCACCGCATCGCTCCAGTGATTACAGCTTGACTCAGCCTTGCAGTGCTTCTGTTCTTCCCTTCTGAGCCTCTCCCGGGAGCCAGAGGTTTTGGCAGGCACTTCCTCTGTGTATGGTGTCTCTGGGGTCCGGGGTTCGCTTACCAGGACTGTCTCACATGTGCCCAAATTGGCTGCAGGCTCAAGCCATCGAGGGAGAGGAGGGAATGCCAGCAGCCAGTGAGTCAGTGCACTCCCATGGTATTTGCTAGGCTTGGGTGGGGTTCTTCAGAAATGCCAGTTCACTTCCAAAGGAACATAAATCACGACATTTATACAAGCTTCAGTTCCACAGATCCCTATTTAGCAGCCAGGATGGGGTTTACNAAAAAAAAAAAAAAAGAAGAGGGCATGTGAAAGCAAGACCCAAATGTCTTTTATAATTATCACAAGAGCGAAAACTTTCACTCTTATTTTGGATGATGACAAACACTGGGGAGCAGCCGCCCCCGGAAACTCGGGCCCCTCCTGCCTCCCTCCCTTTGAAGCTCGGTTTCCTTCCCCTCGGGGGTGCAGCGACGTGACTGGGGACAGTACGTTCATCACATGCTGACGCTCGGGCTCTCTGCGGGACTGAGCCCGACTGCTCCTACAGCTGTCCATGTCGTACCTGCAGAGCAGTTCCTCCATGGCTGCTTGGGAGAGGGGGAAATGGGGCGGCTGCAGCCGTTTGCTGGCTTTGGAGAAGAAATCCCTCCTTCCCCATCTTGCCTGGCTCTGCACCCTGCTGCATGGGTGACTGGTGTGGGACAGGGGGAACAAGAACACTCCCTTGCTGGGGGAAGGGACCGAGAATTTTTCTGTGGGTAACCCACCATAACAGTCAGCAAGGAAAAACTCCCAAAGCCTTTTGTTTAAAACAACTGGATCTCTCTTATCTGCTCCCACAAATAGAGAGCGTCTTTTCCTGCCCTCTCGTTGCTGATCCAAGTCAATTGATTTGAAAGCCTGGATACCTGATTGCTGGAGTCTCATTTATTGCATGTACCTGATGCTCACAGCCACCCACAGCACACTGACTCCTTTGTGAGTCTTGTTCCCCTCCTGTGTTTCTACCTTTGACTTTACATTCCTTCTCTTGCAAGTCCAAAGAACAAAGCTGTCCCCACACACACACTCAGGCACTCCTTCTTTTTCTAACTGAGCTCTGCAGTGCTGAGTTATTAATAAAAAATCACAACATCATGTACAGCCTGCACCATCACATCTGTCAATGTCACCACCACACAAGATTGTGTGTTTTTTCCAACTTCTAGTGTTTCTTTGCTGCAGAGGTTGTTTAAAAGGAGGAGGAAAGCTGAGAAATCCCTCCCTACCTGCGAGAAGAAGTGAGTGATGATTTCAGTTTGGGGTGTGGCAGTTTGATGTCATCATTCATGGTTATTAAATACTGTTATTTGCAAATCTTCAGCTGCTAAAAATAAGAGAATTTTAATACTCTACCATGATTTATCTTATTGAAGGTGTCAAAATGATCCTGTTTTGTCAACCTCTTATGTAAAATGTCATTTTCTAAGCAGTGCTCATGGCCTGCTCACTCCTTGGTAACACATTTAAGGTTAATACCCAGCAGTGGCCATTAAAATCAGCTTCTGCTTGAGTGCAGTTAAGTTTTGAAAACTTATTTTCAGCATTTCCCATAGTTAGTATAATACAGAAGTGCAGGAATACAATGCATGACCTTGTCCCAGCAAATGCTGGGTTTCACTGCCATGAGGGTGAGTGATATGCAAAGCAACTTTGGACCCAAAGCCCCTCTGCCCTGACACATTTAGGAATTCAGGACAAAACCTTCTGAAGAAAGTGTTGCAGCAAAAAAATACAACACAACAGAAGGCAGATTTTATGGTGGGAATCTTTCTGTGTTTTCCCTTTGCAGCATAGGTGGGGCCTCTAATGAGTTACCATGCTCCCCCCATAGCAGTGTTTGGCTCACTCTGTTGATTGTGTTGTAGTAAGAAAAGGAATTAGCTTGTGGCTTTCTTAGTACCTTAGAGGATTCACAATACTGCAGGAATGTGGAGCAGGGGAAGGTGTCAGCCTGAAGCACCAAGTTCCTCCAGCATGGGATGCAGGGACCATGGGTCTCATGGCCCCCACAAAGGGATCTGCAGGTAGGTGTGAAGGTGACACTGGCCCAGAGAACCTCTGCAGCCTTCATCAGCCCTCTTGGCACAAACACTTCTGAAATAGTGTTCTGTATGCATGTGCATTGCCATTGGGGTGCAGTTCTGCAATCTTGTTTCTGCTCAGCACGCGAATTCCTTCATGTTACTCATCCGTGGGGAGGCTGTGTGTACATTAGCGGGGCTTTTGCCATTGCTGGCTCCCAGGGAGGTGGCACACAACCCAAATGGGTTTGTTGAGAGCAAGCCAAAGCTGGAATTAGAGTGTGACTGTTGTGTCCATGGGGAGAGTAATGGCAGCCCCAGACCAATTCACTGTGTAGGCAAATAGCTGTCAGGAGGGCTTGGTAGAGCCAAGGGAACAGGGTGAAGGTGAGAGAGAGGGCTGTACTGGGACTGGAAGCCCCATCCAGTCCTCCTTGTTGTCTGGTACATGAGGCTCCCTGAGGGTCTCCTCATTTGCAGGTTTAAAATCTTGTGACTTTGGGGAAGAAGGTGGAAACTGCTATGGGCTAGGCAGGAGGTAGATCTCTTTCATCTGTAAAAATCCCTGACTGCCTTGTGCCAGCTTTTGTGAGTGGCCATTTACTTCCCAGCTGGAGAGCTGCACAGTGAGTGAGGGGGAAGGAAATTCCACTCTCTGCTAAAATTGCTTTGGTGTAGAATATCAGGGATATTTCTTCCTCTGGTGTCACAACTGCCTTACACCACTTGCTACTTTCTGATGTTTTATTTATCAATAAGAGCAAAATGTCACTTACTTTTGCAACCTGATGATGTGTATGTGCCATGGGGCGTAACGTGGGAAGGACATTGGATGTACTTGCTCCTTCTGCTATCCATGGGCTGTTCGCAAAACCACATTAATATCCCTTCCCTTCAGACACTTGCCAAAGACACGAACCTCTCCTGCTTTGTAAATCCTGCCCCGGAGGTTTGGGACACAGATTAGAAGCTATAGACTAAGAGGCCCCAGTCTGGTCCTCTTTGGCTTCTTCCCCTTCCCTGGGGCAGTCCCAAGCACAGAAGCTCGGGATATTCCTCTTTCTCCTCTCTGGTTCACCCGGATGGCCCTCTGACTGCTCACAGAGTTGAATGCACAACCCAGCTAAGTACCCAGCGCAGTACTCATCGAATGCAGCCCCTCTGAATCCACCAGCTAAGCCATCTGCTCAGGTGTTGCAATTTTGTGCAAATTCCAGCCCAAATTTCCCACACATGGGCATGGACAGGCTGCCTCGAATGGATGCTGAGAGCAGATCACACACTTGTACAGTGTGCAAGCAGCTGGAGATGTAAAGTGCCACCTCTACAGAGAGGAACCTGCCCTGTGCCAAATAGAGGATATGGTATGAGTCAAAATGAGGGACACCAGGAAATAATAGACTTCACATGAAGGAGAGCAATAATTTGCAGCTGTAAATCACCTTTCATCTAGGATCACAGAGGCATCTCAAACACTAATTAGCACAGCCTGGCAGCATCCCTGCCTCATAACTAGCACGGGGCAATGGTTATTCCATCTGCTGGCGTGCGGCCACATGTCCTTGCAGGCACCAGCAAGAGGCAACTGGCTTGCAAGGTTGGTCCTGTTCCACTTCTCACGGCCATGCTGGAGGTTCCTGGGCACCTGTGCCAAGGCACTGCTGTGTGTTCCAAGCCAGCGCAGGTTTGGTGTCTTCTTCCACAGCAGGTAAATGAAGATGGGCGAGGGAGAGCAGAACACACTTGGGATCCAACTCATTTCTGCTCTGGGTTCCATCTGTTATTTTCTATAGGGAAATCACTACTTAACTCAAAGAAAACTTGAGTGAGCAAGGTAAGCTCCTCCAGGAGCAAAAATCCTCCTTAACAGCATTTTAAGTAAGTATGGCAGGGAAGTTTACGATCTCCTAAAGTTTTCATAAATATACACCTGTTCATATATTTAAATGCATTATATTTACAAAACATTTCAAGAAATCTAGAATTCTTTAACCTTGGTAATTATCTCTGTAATGCTGGGGAGATACACCAAAGCACTTGTTAACTCTGGCATGAAGCAGAGAAGACAGGTTTGCAAGGATCTGTACATGGAGTTGTTCATATTTCTCGGGAAGTGTGTGGTAACCTGGCCAGCCCCAGCCTCAATCCCCTGCCTCTCTGAATTGAGTCATCTTTCCTAGGAAAAATGAAATATGCTTTTCTTGGGAGAATTTAAATATGAGAAAGTGGCATACACAGGAAATTTCCCAATTACCTGTAGGTGACCCAGACCCATCTTCCCTCCCTGGGCTGGGTACCTACAACCCACCAGTAGCACCCCAGTACCTGAAGGGCACAGCATGAGTCTCTGGGCTGCAAAACTTGTCTATTTTGAGTTTGCAGTGAGCAAAATGAAGCAGAAGTTACTGGGCTTCATGTGGAAATTGAAATGTAAGACTGTGAAATATGGGAGAGGGGAATCAGACTGGTTAGTCTCTCTCTGCATCTGAAATGCATCTGAAATGTCTATGAACATTGTTGAAATACTGCGTATGATCATTTTGCATGGCTGAAAATAGCTCTGCAAGGTGCTGCGTGGCAGTGCAAGCCAGCCCTTGGCATCACACAGCTCCCAGCATCACTTTATTGTCACACCAGGAGCTTTGCTGTACAAAGAAAGCACAGCTGGAGTCTGCTGCTTTGTCCGTGTTACAAGGAGCTAAATTAAAGGCTAGAGAGATTTTAATTTGCTCCAGGACATAAAGAACATTGGGGCAGAAGTGAGACTTGCAAGCCCCAGCTGACAGTCCCTTGCCCCGACTTCTGAATGATGTGGGATTCATTTCCTTTGTTAAAAATAACCTTGTTTATAACCTCTGTTTCATGATTCAGCTTTTCTGCAGTCATCAGCTGATCACCATCAAAGCAGGGCAGCATCAGATTTCAGGAGGAAGATGCAATAAGCTGTTGCAGCTCAGGCGTGCTCCTTGCAAACGGCAGTTTGATCGAGGAAATGAGGGATACCTTGTCAAAGGGCTGCTCTTTTTGGAGAGGAGTTCTCCTCTCTGAGATCCCAGTGCCAAATCCTAAAGTGCTTGGAGCTCCTGTTGTGCAAATCCCCACCCATGGCTTCTGCCCTGCCAGAAACACCAGTGCCTCATCACCATGAATGTGGCCCCATGCAGGCCCAAAGGTACAGACAAATGTGGTTTTCCTGGTTCCTCTCCTTCATGCCTGTAGGTCAGAGCATCAGACATGCGCTGCTCTACATATGGCAACCTGGAGACCTACCAGTGACACAGCTACCATTTCTACATTTTAAAGCAAGACTCATTGCCTAGAAAAATCTCCTCTAAGGTCCCACACACCCACTTTTATACCTTGCACTGAAGTGTGACGTGTCCCACAGGCAGCACAGCTCCCCAGGCTTCTAATGACCATGTTGTGAGGGTTTGCTCACTGCTGTATTATGCTGCCTGCAAAAATCAGGCTACAGAGCTGCAATCCTCATCCCATTTAGCAGACTGGAAAGCAGAGGCACAGAATGGAAAGGACCATCCCTTTCCAAAACCTTCTGGTGATTTTTGGCTAGCTCTTGGATTAAGCTGCCGTGTTCAGGTAGGTCAGCAACTGCTGGCCCAAGCGATGTGCCCATGGACACACAAACATTCAGTAGCAAAGACCCAAGCAGAAGCCAAACCCTTGAGAGACAATCTTGTGGTGCAAATTTGTGCTCCTCCTTCTTTTTTCAGGAGCTAATCCTTTGTCCTTGCAGGAAAAGGAGTTTTCCGTAGATGTGGTACTTTTTTTTACACCTCATTGTGTGTTTAACGTTTAACAGTGGGTTCATTATGGTTTTATTAGCAGCATGTAATGCTTTGTCATCCTCAGCTGACTTTGCAAACATTAACTAATTGATCTCAACTATGAATCAATGGTGGTAACTAGGAAGGGAGACAAAGTGGTCTGCTGGTGGTCAGTGGGGAAGTGGTTGTCAGAACTGGGCAGAGAAACCAGGACTCAACACTTTGCTGCTCAGACCACAAACACAACAGCTTTATTAGTGTTATTTCCACTAATGTCAGGGAGGGCTACTCTCTGCGCAGTAAACAGCTGCTTCTCTCTGCCACTGGTTGAGTTCATGCTTGACAAAATGTCTTCAAACCCCCAAAAATTCTCAATTAAAAAAAAGAAAGTGGCGGACTTTGTTTTCCTCAGTGATGCAGTGGTTGTTGGTTGTTTTCCATTACCCCTAACAAAATGCATAATTCAATTATCTATATTTGTGGGAATTAGATGCTAAAGTCAGAAAGGAGCAGGGCTCCTTGCAGCCACAGCCTGAGAAGTTTTTAAGGGCCATATGGGCAGAGACTGACTTGAAGCATCCTGAAGCTGGCTGCCAGGAAATTAGCTCCTTGTTTGCAGTAGGCAGAATGTGCACGGCGGCTTCATGATTTACTCACTCACGTGCTTCACATTGCGCCTACTCTCCCTCGCAACTGTCCTGGTGTACACAATCTTCTGTTGCAAAACAGGAGTGAAAATGAGCACTGCAGTGTGGAAGAGCTGTGCCACTACCCAGGTAAGGGTGGCCAAGCCTGGCAGGGACGTTGCCCCCCTTGGTGGGGGGGAGTCACAACAGCTTCAGCAACGGGACGCTGTGGTGGTGACTTTGAGGACAAACGAGATGTTTGGGGGCATGTAATGGTTGCTTGGGGGATACAGCCCCTCAATGAGGGGTTGCAATGATGGCTTTGGACATAAGGATGGGTGTGGTGGGGGGAGGTGATGGTGACAGCAGGAACCAAGCAGGAAGGTATAATAGTGGCCTTAGGAACAGCAGGGATACAGTGGGGACATGTAAGAGTGGCTTTAGGGACACAGGGTACAGAGTGGGAAGGTATGATGGTGACTTTGGGACAGCAGGGACACAATGGGGGGGGATGACATAGTGGCTTTGTGGACAGTGGGGATGCAGCCCCTCAGCAGGTGAATATGATGGTGTCTTTGGGGACAGTGGGGACACATGAGAATGATGTGATGGTGGCTTTAGGGACAGAGAGAACACAGCAGGGATATGTGATGGTGGTTTGGGGACAGTAGAGATTCAACCCCTCAGCAGGGGGCTGTGATAGTGGCTTTGGGGACAGAGGGTACAGAGTGGCAAGGTATTATGGTAGCTTTGTGGACAGTGGCAATACAGCCCCTTAGAACGTGAATATGATGGTGTTTTTGGGGACAGTGGGGACACAAGGAGAAGGTGTGATTGTAGCTTTGGGGACAGCAGGGACACAATGGGGACATGTGATAGTGACTTTGGGAACAGCATGGATACAGTGAGGGTGTATGATGGTGGCTTTGGGGACAGAGGGGACACAGCAGGAATGTGTGATGGTGATTTGGGGACAGTAGAGATGCAACCCCTCAGCAGGGGGGATGTCACGGTGGTTTTCGGGACAGCAGACACCCAGCAAAAAAGTGTGATGGTGGCTTCAGGGGTAGGTGGGACATGTCAGGGAGGTGCGATGGTGGCTTTGGGGATGGAGTGGACATGCCAGGGAGGTGTGATGACAGCCGGGGGTGGAGGGGACACAGCAGGGAGGTGTGGCAGTGGGGATGCAGCCCCTCAGCAGCTGGAGGTGGCTTTGGGGACAGGTGGGCTGGATGCGGGGGCACGGTGGCTCTGTGTCCAGCGGCCGGGCAGAGGTGCGGGTGCCGGGGATGGCCGTGGCACAGCGGTGCCGGGAGGTGCCGGGCATCCCGGTCAGCGGCGGGAGCAGCGACCCCGGGGCGCGTCCTGCAGGTCAC
>WEIT01026506.1:33803-66371 GCA_013389985.1 Dryoscopus gambensis | reverse complement strand
GGCGCGGCTCCGCATCGCTCCTTTGTCTGGTGGCGGCGGCGGGCCAGGCCCTGCTCCGCTCCGGCGGACGGCTGTGGAGGGCGCCTGGCGCGGTTGGAGCGTGCCGGGGGCGCAATTCTATTCTTTAATAGGAAAAAAAAAAAATCACAAACCCCACACCAGAACTAATTTTTGCAGCCGAAAATGTCACAGGCGCTGCCGTACACCCGGACGCCTGGTAGCGCGGCAAACCTCTGCTCGGAGCAGCGGGAAGCGGAGCTTTACTTCTGGAAAAGCAGCCCAAACTCTCCGGAGGGCTCCGGCCGCTGCAGAGGCGATAGAGTGGCCGGAGGGGAGNTTTTTTTTCCTTTTTTTTTTTTTTTTTTTGACTCTTTTGAAGACATGCGCATTTGTTCATTCTTGCCACCGCACTGGAGTCTGCCTAGAAACAAAGAACACAGGCTGGCGAAGTTGATGCTGGCTCCCAAAGTGTCTGGCTTCCCCCCCCTTTTGCTTCATTTCCTTGTGCCATAGTTAAAAGACTCGAGATGTTTACTTCAGTTATTCCCATGTGCCTGCTGATGGAAACATGCCCCGCCCTTCGTCCCCCTCGCCCCTACCAGGCCGGGTTACGCATTTTGGAAAGTGCAGCCATGATAGACAGAGCAAGTTCTCTCTCCCATTTTGCCCCGGCCTCGCGGTATGACAGCTCGCGGGAGGTGTGCCTTCCCACCGGGAGCCACCCCCTTGCTGAATCATCGCCGAGCCGTGACCGGACAGCTCGTCCGCCCGGGCAGCGGAGCATTCCCCGGCCGAGCATGAGGCGGTGGCGAAGCTGACGCGAGGCAGAGACCTGTTAACATTCGGCTCAGGCGCGGGCCAGTGGCTGCGGGCAGAAAACCTTCCCGTTTCATGGCAGCGGGAGCTGCGGATGCAGTTTTGAGCTCAAAAGCTAGACGTGCGCTGCTGTAAGGAACATCCCCTGCCTTTGAGGTAGTGAAAGTCCAACTGCCTGGTCCTGCAGCTTTTGCCTCTCTGAAAACTCCCCTCTTGTGCAGATAGGCTTTGTGTGTGATCAGCGCCTGGCTCGGGGAGCGACGTGCGAATTCGTGGTGTTGTGGCTCTTAGCAATAATCCTATATTGCATTTGCATAGAGAAGTGTATGAGCAGCAGTGTCGTGTCTTTGCTATTTGCCTAAAACCAGTTTATTCTGCACTGATGGAAGTCATTGCCTTAGTTACCGCAAGGAAATAATGACTTAATCTTTTTGGGGCTTGGGGTGTGAGGGTGTCAGATGCTGAGGTGTTGCTAGGTATCCCTGCCTCCATTCAAAGGTTTCCAAAAAGTAAGACAGTGGGAGGTGGGATGAGCAATTTTCAGCTGGGGTGTATCAGGCAAGACTAAATTGCAGTAGTTGTTGGACATGTAACATGATCGTGTAATTAGAGTGAGGTTATAGTCTATACCATGTTGAAACTATCAAGTGTCTGAGTTGGAGCAGTCTGAATTTAACAAGTTATTCTGGGATTATGCAGAAGCAGCAGTAATGCAGTTAAAGTTTCCATAGAGCAGCTTCCATGGGGTTGCAGAAATGTTTTCACCCTATGGGTCCTCCTTGCAGGTGTTTTGCTGTTCAGGTGGTATGTGGAGGCTGCAGTGGTGCTGCTCTTCAAGTTGGAGAAGCACTTTACATGGCACAGTCCTGCTCCTTGGAGCTTAATTTACTAATGACTCTCCAAATCATGCATCTCGGTCCTGGGACAGAAAAAAATCCTGAAGGGAGGACTTGGGGGTTCAGCTTTGTGCAGAAGTGAAGTACTTAAAGGACTGTCATTTGGTCTTAAAACTTCCCTGCCCCCATTACTCTCCATACCCCAAGAAAGATGAGTGTTAGCAAGTCTGGTGGAGAGCCTGCAGACTATGGTCTTTTCAGTGCTCCTGCCAGTGGGGCAGGGTCTTCCTGGGGCGGCTTCAAGTGACTCTGGTTGGCTGTAGGATTGTACTGGTGTGGAGCTGCTCAGGCAGACCTGGAAGGCTGTGCAGAGTTACTGTGTGTGGGCACCAGCTCTGCTCACGGGTGCTAATTTCCCTTGGTGTGTGTGCATATATATATAGACATGGTACATATTTAAATGAAGTAATTTTAAAGTAGAGATGGCCCAGAAAAGTTTGAGAACTATTTTGGTGTTTTAGGTGTTTCTCTGAAGACAATGGACTGTGCTGAAGCTTCTAGGTATTATGGGATGTGCTTATAGCGGGAGAAGGAGCAGTCTGCTTTGGGCTCAGCTGGCCTTCCTAGGAGTGGCTGAGTTTTATGTATGCACCTGGTTCAGCCTGTTTACAGCTGCATGGCTGCTGCAAATCTGGTGCTGCCTTATGGGCCTTTAATGGGATATGTTGGCAGGGGCCCAATGCAGACCTGGTGGTCAGCAAGGAAATTAGCCCCATGGCTCTGTAAACTGTCCTGCTCAGCATCGTGCAGCATTGGGCCAGGTCAGCAGAATTCAGTGTGCCACATCCTTTCCACTGCTGTGAGGGAGTGAGGGACCCACATGGAAAAAGAAGTAGTGGATCTAGACCTCTCATTCCTTCCTCCCAGTGCTGGACCATGTGCTGCAGGAAGGTTACTGACACTAGGGATGCTGGGAAGTTGTCCCTCTGAGATGCTGAATCCACACAGACGATTTTCTAGCGGTTTTCATGCCCAGTTCCACTTCACAAGCAGTGGGGGCCTGCTCTGCCCTCTTATTGTCTGTTGGGGAATGGCTGACATGAGCCTTAAATGTTATTCTTAGAATTTTACAGACCTAGAAATTTTCTCCTGGGCTTGTCCCATCTTGGCAAGAGGAATATGTGGAGCTTAGAATTTTGCACTTATGATGCCATCAGATGTAATGTTTTGAGGGGCTGTTCTGCACGTTTAAGGGAATCTCAAAGTGCAACTTAAAAACTTGTGACTGCAGAGAGGCTGGCATTCTTACTTTTTGCAGTAAAGCTTGCAAATCCATTTTGAATCTGGTGCTGTGGTGGAAGTGGTCCTGCTTCTGGCCTTTTCCTCCAGTCTCTTCCATCCTTGTGAATTAAGAATAATCTTGCAGAATAACAAGAAAAAAAAGATGCTAATTTTAGCCATTACTCAGCTTTTCCATGTGGCCACAGAATTGGTTGTGTTGGCACAATGACTTGGGGGGCCCAGGCAAGACAGGATGACACTGGGCCACAGCATAATTGCATTGCTAATGTCGTGGCGCATGGATCTTCCTAAAGGCACAAGTCAAACCATGGCTCCAGTCACCAGTGCCTGCAGCTTAGTCAGGAGCCTGAAAACAAATGAAGATTTTCTTTGCGGCTAATGCAGGCAGAGGTGAAGATGATGAATCTACAGTCAGGATTTGGTGACTGATGCCCACAGTAGGACACCTCTTCTGTGCTGGTGGTGACAACTTGGCTTTGTCAGTGGAGTGAACCATTGCATGACTCAAATGTGTTGGGAAAGAGTATGGAGCATTCATAAGAGCAGGCTTTTTGGACCATGAATATACTAGAAGTCACATGTAGAAAAATGAGTACTAGAAACACAAGCCTGCTCACTGAGAGGGAGGCTGAGCATTGAAAAGCACAGTTTGCTTAGATCTCAGTATCCAAAGGTAGTCATAGGAGTGATGGCTCTCTTGGTGTACTTTGAGAACAGTGCAAATGTCCAACCAAAGAACTGCCACCTCAGACAGACATGGCATCCTGCATTTCCCTTGCCCAGGTCCAGCCTCCCAGCAGCCATCAGGAAAAATGTGAGAAAAATCTTTTGCAAGGTACTGGAAAATCTTGGTTGGGGTGACTGCAGCCTGGAAGCAGGGAAAAGAGAATGTCTTTATTGAACAGTGTGTGTTTGCTCTTAAAATCCGTTAAAAGCTCTGAAGCTCAAGCTTGCTTGATTTACTGTGTTTGCCATATGCAATATTTCAGTGAGAAGTTTCAATTTAGTGTGGCTGAGCTGATGCAGGAGTTCCTTTTTAGGTGTTAGGGATCCAATTACCCATGTGTAATGTACCGGTTTGCTTTTTAGACTGTGTGGGGGTTTTGGGGGGTGGGGGGGGAGGGGTAGGTGTGGCGGTGAGCTTCTTTTTAATTGGTGTAGTCCAGACCTTTGGGCAGTGCATGCATCCATCTCTAGGGCAATTCTCAGGTTCTAATTTTTCATATGATTTAAGCACAGACTTGTCTCTTTTGCTGAAACACAGTCTTTAAACTGGAGCATTTATAATAAAACATTTCGTAATTCTCTGTTCACCTCTAATTCAATGCCATAGGTACCTCAGACTTTCTATCTGTGTCTGCTGCTGCAATGGAATTCCTTATCGTGCCCCCTAAGTATAGAAATTGTATAAATGGATCCTTTTAGTTTGCTTTCTCCAGATTCTCATGTGTGTAAATTTCTGCCCCTGGCTAGATGATTTACTTGGATTTGTGCTTGTGATGCTTTTGCAGTTGGGCACCTCTTGCCTGCTAAGTTATACAGTGCATGTTGTTCTTTTAAAAGGCGTGTGTTCTCCTCTTTTTCCATGCCATCTTCCAGGAAGGATTGTCTACCCAGAGCGATGTTATCGTCTCCCATTTTAAATGATGTCAGCAGATAATTGTTTTTTCCCTTCTCCCATTTTGATGCTCAGTACTCACCATGGGAATGAGTCGTCTTGTATTACTCACATGGAGCAAATCTGTGTCTTGGCCTCCAAATTATATGGTCGTGCTGAGTGAGGGTGAAGGCCTTGGGAGCCCAAGTAAGGGTGCCAGGATCTGTTTGCCTGGGTTTTTTTTGTAAAAGCACATAGGCCGATAGCAAGCTGAAAAAGCGGTGGCCTTCTGAGCTGGGTTTTTTATGTCTGAGGTGTTCTGAATGCATAAAATCAGAGAGAATGTGTCTGTGTAATCCGATCTGCTCTTGAAAGCTTTGTGCAGGGCTGCATGCTGCAGACATAAGCTGTGTCAATAAGAACTCTATTCACCCTCGGAAAACAGCCTCGTGATCGGATTTGATTGGCAGGCTTCCTAAGGGAGGGCCTTTTTCTGAGAAAGAGCTCTGATTTTTTGGCGGTACTTCTGTCTGCCTTTTTGGACTCCCACTTATTGTTCTTTCCTTGGCATGATAAACTTGGATATTTTTGCCGGGGGCTTGCTGGGGCAGAGGGAGGATTTCATGTAGCACTGTAACCAGGAGTGTGGGGTGAGTTTCCTTCCTTGCAGTGCAGCCCCTCTGCCAAAGCCATATTTATGAGCATGAAGGTGAGGGATTTAAAAGAATATGAGGTAGGAGTGGAGGTCGCTGTGTGCGGTAGAGTATACCATACCCTTGTGCGTGCTCAGGGTACTGTCTTGCAGAACAGTGGCACAAAACACCCATCCTTGTAAAAGTCTTGGATGGTAATGCACAAAATGTGTCGTTGTGCATGCTTATGTGCTTTTTTCCTCCCTTGGTTCTGCAGATGTCTGTGCTACCCAGAAGTGTTGTTGCATGAAATTCTGCTTTTGGTAATACTGCCATAAATCTACTGTGAAGGCAGTGTCGTACTAATGGCTGTAATATGCTGGTTGCTATTATTTATAAAAATTTTTTTTAAAAATCATGCAAGGCAAAAATGTAATTCTGCTTTATGAAGTGTTCTACACCTGGCATGTAATCCTTTAAAATCTTGCAGGAAAAATCTACTTGACCTGGTAAAAATTATACTTACAAGATTTGCTGAAAGCAGAATTTTAGAGTATTAGATTCTGAGCTGCTGTTCAGTGTGTAGCATTTGTGTAAATGGCATTTTCTGCTGCATTACGTGTGATATTCAGTGTTTGCTCTGCTGAGGTCTTAAAGCCATTCTCTTTGGCACTGAGTTACTGGCTTTAACAAAAGGGATAAAGGACATTCCGTTTTGCATGTTTCACTTTTTTTCTTACAAGTCCTTTGGTCTATCTGTCACTTTTTAAAAATCTTCATGTCCTTCGTCAAGTGATGTTTTGAAAGTTAGCTCATCTGTATGTCTTTCTGGGTCATTCCTGTAGCTGCAAATGAAAGCTTTAAAATATAATTAGAATGTAATATGCACAAGCTCAAAAAAAACCCAAAAACCAAGCCCAACAAAAAATGAAATAATGCAAAGCTGTTATTTAAGAGAAATGCAATTATGTTTTGAGCCAATTGAGGCTTGACTTAATTTCTCAGAGTTTGCTGGTGATGATGTGGTAAAACCAAAATTAACTCCTGAAACATGCCTGTCCCGAGTCAGGAATTTGGCTGGTGAAAATGGAGATAGCCCCTGAAAGAAGGGTAATTTTGTAGGGGAGCCTGTCCCTGTGTGGTTTGCAAATGGATGTAGCAATTGGGGTGATTCCTGCAGTTCCATTTTCCTGGCTCTTCTCAGCTGAATCCCCTTCAATAAAGGCCTGATCTTGCCTACAACAGCTTTAATAACAAACTGTCTGGGCAAACAGTGTGCAGACCTTGGCAGCCATGGACAGGGCGAGGCTGGGCAGGAAACGCTGGCTGCTGCTCCTCCTAGTGTGGGGAGGCTGCAGTTGGGTGATTTATTTTTACTTCCTGTTCCCAATCTGTTTGGATCAAAAGTAGCAGCGTTTTTCCATATTGTTTGGTTTCATTCTCCTAGGCAGCAGTAAATTTCACACTGCACACAACATGTTTCTTATATTTCAGAGACACTTTATTGCTGCCTTTGACTTTTAATTTAGATGGTGTAACCTTTATTAGTGCTTTCTTTGTTGCACGACCTGCTTTTCAAGGAAAACAGAAAGCTTTTCCTTTTTTTCTCCTTTCCTTCTGTTTTCGAAAAAGCCTTTGAAATATCTCACAGGTCTGTAGCTGAGCAGAGGAAGGGAGCTCGCAGGTCTGTCTGCCATGCCTGGCTCCTCAGCAGGCTCACAGGGAGACAGGGACACCTCAGTCTGCTTCTCTGCTCCTGGAGTTAATTGGGATGCTGGGACTTAATTTATTAGTGCTTGTGAAGTGTATGGTAATGTTTTGGTGGAAGGTTCTGGGACTGTGTGGTGGTTAGGTGTGGTTGTGCAGTGCAGGGCTGTGATGCTGGGAGGAGCCCATGTAGGTTGATGGACCAGTTGTTAAAGTGGTCCTAAAGGCTGGAATGGTGAGCTGTCAAACATCCCCATGTCATCGATGGGAAATCCTGCCTGGTGAAGGACAATTTCTGAGCCATGGCTGACTGCCAGGCTGCTGCTGGGAGTTGTTCTCCAGAGCCCCGAGTTAGTCCACAGCGTGCAATGTTACCACAGGCCATAGGGTGCAAAACTGATGAAGAAGAGAATCGGGCTCTCTGGGCTCTTCCCTGTTTGGGCACAAACGTGTTTAGGTTTCTCTCCCCAAAATCTGGTCAAAACTGTTAATCAGTGCTGGTCACTCTTCTTAAGTTGCTCAGTTGGAGGATCTCCTACTCTGCAGCCAGCAAGTCAGGATGGATAAATCTTTTTATAGCCATACCAGGTATCACTGGGCTCCTTTCAAATATAGTCCAAACATTTTTATGTAAATTGTAATAAGCAGTGCTGGTCCGGGGGCTTGTATTGCATTTTCAGATACGTTTCAGTGAAGTTATTTTTGAAATACAAAAAAGAAACAGTAGCACGGAGCCATCTGCAGGGTTACAGGTGGTTTATCCTCCTTTCTCTTAAACCTCCAGATGCTGGAGTTGTATCAGACTGAGGAAGTCAGAGTGCAGAGGTGTTTTGTGAAGCCTCCGTGCCCTTAGACAGACTGCCCAGGTTTTGGCACTGGCATCTCCACCTTGCGTTTGTACTTGACTCCTGGATCCACAAACATATGTCCCCATTCTCTGTACTCTGCTTGCTCCTCAGACCAAGTCCATCACTGATGATTTTGGCTTGACTGATTACTCAGTGAAGCACTTAGTGTGACAACCTCAGTGCCCTTCGTTAAGCAGAGCCTTGGTAATAAGCTAACACTGGCGGTGTCCCAAGTGCCCAGGCGTGGTCTGGCTAATGAAGCAGCACCTTTCCCATAGTGCTTGAGGAAGCTGCATTTCAGGTCATGTAAATAAGGAAACCAGAGTGGGCTGCTCTCCTGCAGGATGAACAGGGAGCCCTTTCCCTCCTGCATCTCTGCAGTGAGGTGACACCTCGCCTGCTGCCTCTGGGTAAAACCACCCTCTCCGCCTTGCTCAGAAGTGCAGACAGGTTGTCCCCACTCCTCCCCATGCCTGCACTGCACTCTCTCTTGGACCAGTCTGCCCAGGGCACCTCTCTTGGGTGGCTCTCACACGGGATTGACCACATTCATCATAATTTTCAGGGTTTGCAGAGAAGTGGGTTGTGTAGCTGTGATCCACATTTCTTCTGAGACTGTGGAGATAAATATGGCATGTAGGGTGGATTCTTCATGAGGTTTTATGAACCTTGCAGAACGGAGAGACTTGCTGGGTTGGGGATTTTCCAGCTCTGGTGACTGTGTTGTAATATGACTTACTGAGTCGCTGACACTCAGGTACCAAGGTTGGAATGAGGATGCTGCTGCCAAACATCAAATTCATTCTGTGCCCTGTGTTAGGTGGAAGGTTATGCTTCTGACAAGACCTTGAGATCTATTTTATAAGGTACAGGGAAGCTTCTGGTGTGTTTAATAACAGATTTATTTATTTTTTGTACAGTGCCACCCATCTTGTTTTTCTAGAGATACCTGGATTCCTAAATTCAGCCCAGGTGTAGAGACTGTCGTAGATGCCCCTAGTTGGGTGGTGACACCATTTTGTGTTGTTGTGGTCAAGGGGGCAACATTCCCCGTGGGTCCTTGGAAGGAAGGAGGGCTGCAAGCAGCTTACCGGGGCTTATGCAGTGTCTCTGGGCTACACCTTTGCAGGCAGCAGCAAGCCGTAAGAGAAACACAGTATCTCCTTGATGGTGAAGTCAGGGTTTATTTCAGGTCCAGAGCTGGCAAGGGGGGGAAGGGGGAAGGAGAGGGGAGAGGGAAGGGGAAGGGAGAGGGGAAGATCCAAGCGGAAAGAGAGAGCCTCGTCCTCTGAGCATTCCCTTATCACGGTTTCGAAGGGCCCGCGGGCCAAGGCTTGAACCAATGAAAAGCTCACAGGGGAGGGACCAAAGGCCGGGTTACATCTTAGGAATACACCATGCATTTCGGAAGGGGGAAACAGAACAAACCATTCAAAGGAAAATACATCACCACAATTTTGTGTGCCAGCTTACATGACAAAGTTTTCCCCTAGGTCTTGGAACATCTTGTGGGGAATGTGTGTATTTAGGAGAATTGTGGAAACCTCTTGACAATGGGGCATTGCCAAGGCAGAGCCATTGGCTGCTTGAGCTCCCAGGCTGTGCCAAGTGCTCTTGGCTTCATGGGTGCCGTGAGGAGCTAAGCCTGCTCTTTCATGCAGTTCATATGGTTTTTGGCACTGAGAAAAGGTATGTTCTCTTTCTTCACTGCTGCTGTCCTCTTTCTTCTGCTTTGTCAGTCTCATGAATGCTTGTCCTGGCTGAGGGAGAGGGCAGGAATGATGCCTGGGCTGATGCTCCGTGTGCTTGGGTCAGCTGGAAAAGGTGGTGAAAGCGGAGCTGAAGGATGCCCAGTGCTGCAGGAGAGCATCTGCATGGGTGAGGCTGAGTCAGTCGCTGGCGGCCTTTTGCAAGGTTCTGGAGTTTTTTTGTTCAATAAAACACTCTAATAATTATGTACTGATTTAATTAGAAAAATGCTTAGAGCATCCATTGCATAAGGCCGTGAGCTAAGGCAGGTGCCTTGTAGCAGCAATAAGTCCCTTTTGTTTTAAAAAGGACTGGACAGTTGAGTTGGACTTATCTCATGCAGCAGCAATTCACCATACACTGCATTTCAGATAACTGCCCACTGATTCCAGTTTTCTAAGTATGTGGATATATTGGCTTGACTTCCCAGTGTAGGGACCAGGAGAGCAAGAATGCCACAGTCCAGCCAAGCATGCCAGGTTTGGGACTGACTGGCAGTGATTTGCAGGTTTTTTGACATGGAATTCCCTTTCTCTCAGTAGAATGTAGATTTAAACGCTTGTGAGATGCTTTTTTTAGCGCAACCATTCATGATGTTCAGCAGCAAATGTGACTGGTGACTTGCTTGTCTGATGGCTTTCTTTTGAGCATCCTCAGATATTTCTCTGTCATGGTAATGGGGGAGAGGGATTTTACAGTTGAACTAAAACTTAAATTTCAAAAGGAGTTTTTTCTCATGAAAATAAATCTGTGTTTTGCTTTGCTGCTGTTACTGTTCTCCATCTTCAGTTTGCTGGTGCTGGCTGTAAAACCATTAAATTCCTAGTGGGGTGGTGCAGAGCAGTGTCTTCAATTTGAATCTGAATGTTAGTGAGGAGCAACTCAAATTTAAAATCAAGTTTTGGTCACTAGCAACAGGCACTTTTTTGTTGGTCCCATGTGCCTGCGACACGCTCTGGTGCTGTGGCATGTTCTGCGCTGGCGAGTGTCAGCTTCCTCTCCCTGGCAGAACCCAGGACTGAACACCACTTGTTCCGTCTGCAGAAGTGACACTACTCCAGCACAAGCGAGGTTTTCCCTTGCCTGCTGATAGGCGAAGAACCCATTGAGATTGCAGAAACTTGTTCACAAACTTATGCAGCAATTGTAAGCATCCTATCTTCCTATTTTTTTAGGTTAAACTAACACTACAAATACTTTTTTTATAAGACTCTTAATACAACAAAACTGTCGAGGGGGAGAAGTCCACTGTGGTGATTATTGTCCAAATATAATAACTTTGTGATAGGCAGAAAGTGAGGCTGACTACAAATGGGAGTGATTCTGGGAGGAAGGTAAAAAACCTTAATATTCTGAATAATAGAAGAATGAATTTAAATTCATTTGATGTCAGTAATCTTTATATTATTAACCATAATCTGCTTCTGAGAAGCATATAGATGTGGCTTCTTTTTTTTCCCAGCTCTCTATAGAACTACATTAATAAGAACGGAGTGTTTCTCCTGACCTCTGCCTTTAGACTATGAGCTCCCAAGGGCACACATTTTTCTTCTGTATTTTTGGACAGCATCTGCAGGTAGTGAAAGCTGCTACAAATAAATAGCAAATCAGGGAGCGTGTTACCATAGTCCCAGATCGTTTAGCAAGGGGCTAATCCTGCATGATGCTTACAGGAGAGTGAAACAAGGGCTGCAATCTGATATCCTTGCGTGGGTGATTTTAGGATGGTCTTGAACCTGTGTGTTGCCAAAGAGATTCTCAGCAGGGTGATCTCGGGAGGAAACTGAAAGAGTGCGAGAGGATGCAGGCTGCTATAGTTTTGGATGCACAACTTTCTGGATAGTTTACCAGAGGGGAGGTACAAATGCAATGGTATCAATGAATTTGATGCAGTATTGTTAGCTGGACTGTGGAGGTGAGGAGGCAAGACTAGCTTTAGGATTGTTGTTTGGAGCTTTCAGCGTGGGAAGAGAGTGCCGTGGCACATCCGACATCTTCAGGTGGGAGGTTATCACGATCGACCTCATGCATTCCCCTCTTCTGAGGGAGAGTGCTGGTGCACGTGAGTTTACGTTTCTGTAGGAATGTGATGTTGCTCATCCTGGAGATCCAGGCAACCAAAATGAGAGAGAGAGCGAATTAAAGCATGAAATCTGCTTGCTTATGACCTGAATCCCCTAATCGCAGCCCCATGTAAGTGAAGGTCTTAGGCTGGGTTGAGTAGAGGGCATCTCCACCCAAGAAAATGTTCATCTGCCCTCCACGTCCCAAAATTAGAGCTTACTACTGATGAAATACAGTTGTAAGAACCTTAAACCTTGCCTTAAACCAGACCTGCTGTTTGTGACATTGCTTCCCCTGTGGCAGGCACATAGTGAAGGCATGGTGAAGAGAGGTGTTTGCTACCTGAGCTCCCTGTCCTCAGGACACCTACCCTCGGTGCCAGGAAGTGTATCCTGGTCAGTCCATGCCTTCTGGATCTGGTCCTTCATTTTGATGGCTTGGGTTAGAGCCTTAATTGTACGTAAGTGTTGTGATGCTGCTTACTTCCTGGGAAGTAACATTGACGCAGTTCATGCAACAGCATGGCCACTTTCACTGACCGTGTGAAATTTCCTTTTGACTGTGGCTGTTTCTCCTAGGGTATCCCACTAATGCCAAGACAGTGGTAATCCCATGCTTTTCAGCATGGTGTTCAGTTTATTCCAGGTTGTAAGACTGCAGCCAGTGATATAAGACTTGCTGGGTTTTTTTCAAGTAGGTAGCTAAACTGAAAAATCAATTTTAAAAAAAGGAAAGGAATTTATTCCATTTTCAGTGTCATCAGCAAAGAAAAAAGAAAAAATTGTCAGCATATTTTTGGCATGGAGATGAAGGGAAGAGCATATTTTTATGGAAAGATGCGTAATTTGTTTATTTATTAGATGAGAGGTAGAGATGTTTCAGCTGAGGGATGGAGGAAAAAAGAAAAGGGAAATACAAGGAGGGAAGAAGTCTAGTGCTCTTTGCCTTTTGTGAAGAAATGCTTCAGTTTTTCTTTTGAAGCAGTCTGGAAATTCAGGTTAGTCCCTGTAAAGCTGAATAAATAATTTCTCTAAAATGCACTGCCTAGGTTGCACACATAGCAGGTGGAAAGACAGGTTAAAATATTTCAAACTAGGACTTTAAAAGCACTTTTGGCTCAAATCCATGGTACTGTAAACTGAGGGAGAACCTCTGATTTTTCTGTTACCTGAGGATCTGGCTTCTGGTTTTAATATCTCTTTCTCTCCCTCCCCTCCTCCTCCCATGATATGAAAGGTGTGTTTGTACGGAGGATTTCTTGCAGCACATATTCAAGGACTGTTTCAGAGCTCAGACAATTTGATCCAACCGCTCTTCCTAGCCTTGATGGAGTTTTGCTTTCACAGCGCCTGTGAACTAGGGGAGTATTGGTTCAGTATCATGTCAGATACAGATAATTGGGGTTTCGAACATCCACCACAAACACTTAACAAAACACTATGCAAATGTTTTTGAGAGCTAACAAAAACCTGTGTTGTTGCCTGAAGGCTGAATCCACAGCTAGCTGCCTTCTTGGAATAAGCAGATAACAAATAGGCTACTAATATCTTATTCATGGTTTGATATTCCTACTGCTGCTACTGCTGTGTGACTGTGGTCGAGGTTTTTGGGTCACAAGATGGAGTGCAGGAGCTAGATCCTGCTCAGTGTTGACACCCTGTTTGTATGTGGTTTTGGGCAAGATAAGACAAGCTGTTGTCCGTCCATCTTTAGCCTGTGCCTCCTGCATATTGGCCACGCAGGGTGGGGACAACAGGGACCAGGCCATGTGTGGCAAAATAGAGGAGCCATAAGCCAGCTCTCTCTTTTTGCACCATTGCAGCAGGTCACTGAGCTGTGCCTGGTAAGGTGCTGTCAGGGGGTGATGCAGTATCTGGTTGAAGTCCTTTGTGTTCAACTGGTGTCCTGACTTGTGTTTCTGACAAAGGATGAATAAGTGCTCAAGGCCAGGCTGGATGGGGCTTTGAGCAACCTGTTTTAGTGAAAGGTGTTCCTGTCCATGACAGAGGCACTGGAAAGAAATGATTTTTAAGGTTGGTTTCATCCCCAAATCTTTTATTCTAACCTTTAGATGAAGCTGAGTATACCAGACTTGGCTACGGTTTCAGTGTGAGGCCAGAGCTGCTTCTGAGAAAACTTTGGGGACTGTTGATTTAAGGTTCATGTCCTGTTGGCTGAGCTCTAGGGTAAGGATTCAGCTTTCAGAAAGTACTGTGTGTTTTGTTTGTTTTTTGGTTTTTGAACCTGTGTGGTTTTTAAGAACAATCAGTTCTGAGGGAGCCTCCTGTCAATAATTGTTGGTATTTGTGTAGGGTGATCAAAAGAGTCTCTGCAGGCTGAAGGGGCAGCTGAGCATAGATAGGCCCACATTGGAGTCCCTGTGTGTTCACTGTGCCCTTAAGGTGTAGGATTAAGCTTGCAGAAAAGGAACAAGGTCAGCTCTAGACCAAGAAGTAGACTCTGGAATCCAGCCAAGAGTAAGGTTTTTCCTGTAACAGCATCCTAGATGTGGCATTTGTGTTGACTTAGCCAAAATGAGGCTGACATCTATAGGTCAGGCCTGATTAAAAGGGAAGGAGGGTGGAGAATAGCTCCGCAGAGTAAAGAGGATTTAAAGATAACAGTGGGGGGGCATGCAGGGCCCTGACTTGCAGAATTTGGGTTGGCCTTGGGAATCTCGCTGTGCCTGGGACCAGGGACCTCCTGGTCCTCTGAGTTCTCCATGAGCCCCAGGACACTGTGGCTGCTGCTCCTGTTCATGGATGTCTTCTGACTGATCCCTTCCCCCTGAGTCTGACTTTTTGGGTAGAAGTCTGACTTGAGCTTTCCTCATCTGCTGTTCAAGGGAAGCCTCCCACACAAACCTTTGGCTTGGTGTAAAACCCTACTGTGATGACAACACCCACCCCTCACTTTGTTGTGTTGGAGGGTTTAAGTGTCTGGGTCTCCTGCTTGGTGCAGATGAAAGGTGCTGTATTGCTGAGCTGTGCTGTGTGCCAGAGCATTATGTGCTGGAAGCTGCTTCAGAAAATGTTTCTGTGCTCCTTTTGACCTCCATGGTGTCTTCCTGCCCAAATTCAGTTGTGCTGGTGGCTGAGGATGTTGGAGGCTGTTTCTTTTTGAGAGAGAAGGAAAGAGGAGGGTGATGGCACTTCAGAAGCAGCAACCCCATACTTTGGTAGAACAGTGTATTGTGCCCAAAATTGTGCTTCATGGTCATTAGCTGCTGCTTACACATTGAGTATGTTGCTCTCAGAAGTGCTCTGACACTAGAGATCTCCATCCTTTGGGATGGGTGAGGTGACACTGCCAACAGTAGTATGAAGGAACATGCCACCTCCAGGGTCAGGAATGTAATTTATCTCTACTTCTTGCTTAGAGACCTTCAGGAGCTGGTCTGTTGTTCTGATTTTTTTCCACAATGATTCCTTTCAGCCTTTCAGGAAAAATAGCTTATTTGAGTAGATGAACACTTCTGTGGTATAAATCAGAAAGGAAGAGGGTGCTTAGCTTCTTTCTGAAGCAGGAGTTTTAGTTTCCAAATTAAAAACTTTCTTAGCATGATAACAATCGAGAATTACTTTATGGGGAAAGTACTTGCTTCCCTCTTGGCTCTGCTGGGCAGCCTTCAGCCAGGAGGAAGTAGGGAAATTACCCTCAGCTCCCTTTGACCACAACCAGTCCTAGTGGTTTTCCAGTGAAGTAACTAGAGTTACACCAGACCTGCACTTTAGCTCTTCAAATTTAAGGCCTAAATGTATCCATATGAAAATTGAATTTTAAATCATACCAGGCATGGTGTCCCTCCCTGTAGGACCTGCAACTCGTGTGGCACTGCATCACAAAGTGCAGGCCACGTTGAATGGTGAAATTCATCACAGTGGGGTGCTCAGTCCAGCTAAGCAGCATGGATAGCTGTGATCACCACTCACGTCAGTCATTTAGAAACTTTTATACTTGGAGAAATAACTGCATATGCAGTAGTGCCCTTGCGTAGAATTCTGGGCCTCTCTGTCAGGAGACGGACAACTCTTGGATGATTTTAGAGAAAATAAATTACTTTGGCCTTTATTCTGGTCCCTAAATAATTTTGAACTGTGACAAGAGCCAGGATTTAAGCCTGGGTCTCCCAAAGTAAAATGCAGTTAATTAGGCCACTCCGTCATGTAGCCTTCTCTGTTAACAAAGGCAGTATGCTCAGCCAGACAGGTCTTGCTCACAAGTGATGCTCACCTTTTGTATGGCAGAGTGTGCTTGCTCAGAGCCTTGAGTCCTTGTTTGCATCCCTTCTTCAGCAGTGCTTCTTAACCCCTCTGTGCTGCCCCATTGTAGTGCTGCCTGTCTCCAATTGAGAGACTGCTGGCACCAGGATGTGTTTAAGTTTGAATGATGGTTTGTGTTACTGGCAATGACTGGAGTTTTACCAAGGTCAGAGACTGCTGCAGGGTAAAGGAGAAGAGGGTTTCTACCGCGAGGAGCTTGTTGCCCTCAGGGTGATGTGACAGTAGTGGTGTTAAGTATAAACTGTGAACCAGGTTCAAGCAATGTTGGGGAGCAAAGTGAGACAATTAAAACAGCTTAATTTCTGAGCTGGAAGAAGGATGTGTGAGCTGTTGTCTGGGGTCCTGGCTTGCTGTTCCCACCAGACCAGATCCCCTCACTGGCTGGAAGCTTGTTTGCATCGGACATTGATAAGCAGGAGCTCAGCACTGAATGCTGCTGTGGTAGATCAGGTGTGGGGAAATAAACCACCAAGAAAGGTGGATTGCCGAGGGGCTCTGCTGCACTGCTCCTGACAGATCAGGGGATGTTAGACATTTTTGTTTGCCATCTCCCCACTAATTTGGGTTCAATGGCTGGGGTGAGGCAGGGTGCTTCCTGAGCAGGGCAGGCTGTTACCAAGTTTTCCTAATTGGCCACTGACCTCAGGTAGATCACTTAATTCTGTTCTTCTGCAAAGGAGTTGCTTGGGTTAAATGTCAAGAACTTTGAGTTTTGCAGTATCATGATATCGTACAGTTTCAAAATACTGTTTTTCTTCCTTGTGTGAATATCTAAATTTGACTGTTGTACCTGCAATGTTACAGGATTTAGTAAACTGGGGAGAAGGACAATCCTTAGTCTAGGTATAGCTACTGGCTGTAGTCGGTAAGAATGTCTCTGCAATTTAAAAAACATAGGGCCTTATTTTCAGATCCTGTCATCTATTTAAACCCAGGCTCTTCCGTATTTGGCTGCTTCCTGAAGGCTGCACTTGCTGATATTGTAATCCAGAGCCTGTGTATGCAGGCAGTGCCATGTGGTTGAATGCAATCCTTGCACAAATAATCATCTGTATGTAGATACTAGAATGTGAATAGTGATGTCTGTGTGAGTGGATAGCAGGTCACAACCCCCTGAAAATAGAAACATATTGATGTCGTTAGCAAAAGCTGTGGAGCATGTTTTCCTTGAAAATTGTTATTCAATGTTGTCCTTGCTGTCTTTTGAATTAAACATACTGTAAGAGTTGGTTTGCTGGAATTTTGACTGTTCTGGAGCACTGGATATTGGGTCATCATTATTAACAGCCAGAGAAGGTAGCATGACCCACTGAACAGACAGCAAGATGCATAGACAGTAGCAACAGGGAAATCTAAGACAACACATGGAAAAATATGTACAAGGTAAAATTTGCATGGCCAGCCCTTATGCTGCAAATAAAGCAAGGTGTTACTGACCTTGGCAGCTGTACATGGTAGTCTTTGCATAAGAATGGACTGGTGCTTAATATGATAGAGAAATTATTCAGGGACAAATTTTCCTATTTTCTGCAGTAGTGGGACAATGTCGTCTTCCATCTCCAGTCGCAACACAAACACAAATGCATTGCAGATGGGGTACAAGGAGGACCTGACTCTGCTCAAGCACAGACAGTTCTGCTTCCCATGGCCTAGAGGAGGAGATCTGGTACTGTCCTCCTGGCAAAGCTGGATCCAGTACCTTATAGCAGCCACCTTTGAGACTGGCAGTGGCTGGATAGAAAGGCAGCATGATGGGTGTCTTCCTTAATTAGTCTGTGCAGTTTTTTATGTCTGCTAATAAGAGATCTTCTAGACTTGGAGATCAGAGGGGCACTTTCCCTCTTCATTTTGGAGGCAAACAGGGGGACTAGACCTGCAGGCTGGTTAAGTGCCAGGAGATACCAAGCCAGTCAGGCATTTCCCATGGCCCAGTGCTTGTGTGCAGCTCTTGGACAGGCCAAGCCCAGCTCTCACCCACTGTTTGGAGTGAGCAGGAATTAGAATGGAGCCTATACTTGGTGGCTCCCTGCTTCAGAGCCCAGTTTCCCTCCAGCCAAGGTGGGAGTGGGACAGACGGATGGTGAGCTGGCTGGAGTCTCTGCTCCCCACATCCTGGGGCCAGGCCAGCCCCCGTGCCACTATCATGGCCAGGTCTGCGCCTGCGCATCTCCACTTGCTGCACATCTCCTGCTTGCTGCTTACTACTTAGTACTGCTGTTTCTCATGGTTTTTCCTTTCTCTTCCTTTTCTACTGGACAGATCAGCCCCGTAAATGTCCGTGTTCAAGAGCAAAGCTGTTGAGTGTTTGGCAGAGCAGGATCTCCAAAGTCTCTCTATCAGGACAGGGCCAGAGACGGTGTTTGTTGATATTGATCATGGGAAATGTAATTAATGCTGGTATAAAGTGTTAAATGTTAAATTAAAATGTGAGATTTAACGGCAGTCAATAGATCAATTCTGAGGCTGGGATGAAATGCTCAGACTTTCAAACAATAATCAGATTTCCGATAAAATCCCACTATGTGTAATTAAAGGGGTTGAAATACTAAATCAGGTATTAAGGGAGAGATATTTAGATGATGTTGAAAGAACAAAGATCCAGACAAAAAAGAGCCCTCCTGTCTGCAGGCAGAGCTCAGGCTGGTGGATGAAATAGCATGGAGCTTGGGGGATGTGCTGGTCTAGCAATTAAAACTGCCAAGAGAGGAGAATGATGGTAAAACTGCACAAATGTACAGTGCTGAACATCTGCCTGGATGGAGATGAGGCCATTTGGACCTCATAGCTCCCTTGTAGTTTGATAACACTTTTAAGACCTTGGTCCATCCACATGCACAGATGTCTACATCTGATGTGGTCTTGGTGAGCCTTCCAGAGGAGTGAGGACAACATATTAAAACCAACCCCAGCAGGAAGTACAGGCATACAAAACACTTCCCAAGAGTTAAAAATACTAACTGCCACCACATTTCAGTGGTATCCCAGCTAGTCAGTAAGAGCAAAGGCATGCAGTTGATACTTTGTTAAGAGTAACAATTAAAGGAGAGGGGCAAAGCTAGGCTCAGTGCTACTGAGAGAGGGATATATGGATGTGACCTAGGGCACGTGGCATTTTCAGGACATTTCTTTGAAATTTATATTTTACTCTATAAGCCATAAAAAAAATAGGCAGAAAGGAGTCCAGAGTAGCCAACTCCCTAATGTAACTGGCCTATGAGAACCAAACAAGTTCTACTATAGGAGCAGCATCAGGCTTTGCTTCCAGTCAGCTTAATTTTCTGACGCTGAGAGCTGTGCAGGGGGCTGCAGGAAATATCCATTCCCTCAATATGTATCTTTGCTTTCATCCCTAAAGGGATAATTCAGAATATGGAACAGACATCGTATTTACTGCAGGCACTGCACCTGTCAAGGTAACATTACTATGGGATGGAGGGCAAAAAACAGTTCTCTGTTGATAAAATGGATAAACTGGCTCATTAGCTCTGGGCACTTACTTGCTAACCTTGTCCTGTACCTGTGATGTGATTATCTGTGAAGATGTAGCTGTAAGGCTTTCCAGAGCCTTGAAAGATGCATGTTTTCTCATTTTGTTTTATAATCCTGGTGCAGCCTCTGCTGGGCAGTTCCAGAGGTTGAGATGTTGATTAGGTCCGTGGATGTGATGTAAGCCCACCCAGCTGGTCATCAGTGCCATGGTTGTTATTGTTTAACTGCAAGCCCTGCCTTAGCCATGGGTTGAGCCAGGCTCCTGCTCCCCTTGCTCCTTGCAGGGCAGAGGGTGAAGAGCAAATAGGGTGGTTTCAGCAGTGGAGAACTCTTTTGAGCTTTTAAATAAAGGTCTCTAAAACTTCTGCCATGATGTGGCTGGGCTGAGGTAACCTGATCTTTGGAAAAGTGCCTTTGTGCTGTAGTTTATAGAAGGGCTTCTTGATTAACAGAGCCTGAATGTGAGTTAGTTAAACTGCAGCCATTGTATTCAAGGTCATTGTTAATTTTTTTAATTGCAAGCTTTCTCCCAAGTCTGGGGTTGGAAATGAGACTTGCCTGTGTCGAGCTCCCAGAAAGGATTGGAAATTGTGACATTTCATCCTACAATTACTACATCACTCTGCCCCTTCCCTTTATCTAAGAGGAAAATAAGCTTTGTAAACTGCTGTACATAGATTCTAAGTTCATTGCTGGTCCTAGAAGTCCCAAAAAGCACGTGTCTCTGGGACGAGACTGATGCTCAGTCTGCAGCATATCATAAAACCAGCCAGGGGAAGGGCAGGGACATAAGGGCATGACGGTGGCTAGGGACTTACAGGAGGTCTTTCCCCTCCACATGAGTCATAGTGGAGCTCTGGATGTTCTTGCCAAAAGGTGTTGTGGACACATAAAGCTTTCAAAAGTGCTGCAGAGACTGGGCAAGCACTAAGCAAGGAGTTGGATGGGGAATAGTGAGCAGGCAAACCATGGCATGCTCAGGGAGTCCTCTGAGTTGGAAGGAGAGGGAGGCTGGAGCACCAGGGTGGGAGATTGTGCATGTCTGCTCTGCTGTTACTCCTGGGCATCTGTGGAGGCTGCTGAATTGTTTTCACCAACTGTAGCCCAGCTGGAAGGAGGGTCATTCCTCCACACTCGTGCTGCTCTTGCCTTCTTTGCCCACACTTGCCTGTGGACAGGAGCAGAGGAAGGACCCACAAACAGCACACCACTCAGAAACATGATGTTTGAGGGTTTGCATGCTGAGGAGAAGTCCAGCCTCTCATGACTTCCTGTCAAGGAGCATTTTCTTGGCCTCCCTGAACCATTGCTGTGGTTCTGGCTCCAGTCTGCTGGGTTGTTTCCACCTACATATTCAGCACAAGTAGGAAACCTGCAGCACTTGACAGCACAGGAAGGCTGAAAGAGTGCTTTATGCCTGGTCCTGCACACCTTCCCTCTAAAGAGTCTTCCCTTACTCCTTTCCTAGAGAGAATATCAGGAGGCAGAACAGAAATGCCTAGTCTGTAGTCTTCTCAGATGCCTCAGTATTCCCTAAATGATACTCCCGTGGGTTAATGCTGTCCTTTCACGTTTTTAAGGTGAAACTCCTTGCAGTCTCATTCCTAGCAGGCAGAGCTGGCTGCTCCTGCACTTGAGCTCTGGCGATCCTGGCAGAGCAGTGTCTGCATGGTGTGTGTGGTGAGTCCGAGTCGCGTTTTTTGTGACCTGAATGTATGGAACAGCTTGTTCTCTGCTGTCTGTTAACCCTTGGAAAGACACTTCCACTTTTGCTCCTTCTTTCTGCGTTGGCTGTGCTCAGCAGGGTCAGCTCTGCACTTTGGGTTTGGGGGGCAGAGCCTTCAAGGGAGTTAACTGCTGAGTGATGATGGCTCTCCCTAGCTGAAGGTCTGCTCCCATGAGCTATTTAAGTCTCTGTTTCTTGTATCTCTGTGCCAATCAGATTAGCTGATGCCAGGAAACAGACCATGGCCTGCTTGCTCTTGAATGCACCCTTTTTTCCTCCTTACCTGTTTATCCCAGTCAAGCCCCTTTCTGCTCTGCCTCGGTTCTTTAATTTAGCTTTGTTCCATCCTTTTCACAGCCTTACTCTGGCCCATCTCCTCTCCTTGTGGTTGCCTCTCTGGGTTTTGACATCCAGCCTTAACAACAGTCAATCTTATTTCCTGTCATAGTCATGACTGCCCCCTTTGCAGAGCCATGTGCCCCTCTGCATTTAGCTTTTCTTGCTCTTGATTCCCTCCGTGTTTACCCTGTTGTAACTTGGATTCCCTTTAAATTGCAGTGGAGAGATCCACAGATCAGCGGAGCTGCTCAAGGGACTCATCATTCCAGGAGAGAAAGGGGCTGGGGAGAGGAGTATGGCTGAGAACTGCCTCTCAGTCATTCCCCAGGGCTGCTGCCATTCCACTGTATGTGCACCCCCAGGCATCACTCTGCTCTTCTCCTAGCTGGACCCCTCCACTCATTGACTGATTTTGGCAAGAGATTCGTTGTTGCAAAAAAAAAAAAAAAAAGCTCTAAACCCCCTCAGGCTCACAGGACCAGGCATTCCAGCCTGCCCCTCTGTGCCAAAACAGGCCCATCCCCTGCTTCTTGTGAGGTCCCACCTTTATCCTTCTTCTAAAAAAAAAATGCAATGACATTCCTTCCTAGTTACTCTGTTCTCTTATTCTGACCTCATTAGACTTTCCCAATAGAAAAGTTCATTGAACTCCTCTATTAGTGGTAAAAACAAACAAGACCACTGGACTTCCTCTGGAAAAAGTGCATCTATATAACAGGGAATTGCATGGAGCCAAATTTCCACTGGTGAGTTGCTGCTGTACACATATGTTCCCTTGTATGCATTTAGTAAACAAATTGTCTTCACACTAAGAAGAATTTAAAACAATTTATCCTTTATATCTGATCTTCCTCCCTTGTTGGAAAAAGATTGCTTCTGTAGTATTGTAAGGAGCAAAGTACTGTTAGCTGGGGTTGCAAGAACAGCTGCTTTTTTCCAGACCCCCAAGCTAATATATTTTGAGGTTTATGTATGTGCATGTACATAGGAATGATAGCCAGGTGATGGATTGCTAAGCCACATCATAAATTCAGTTTGTTGGACACCTCTGAGTACCTCCTCTGCACTCTGCCCGTAATCATTCTCCTTCAAACATCCTTCTAATAGTCTTGACAGCAGCCAATTAAAACAAAGACTTCGCTTGCCATCTATCCCCTCTTCCCTCTGCCATCACCCAAGCTCCTTCTCTTGGGTGGGGGGACAGAAGTGCATTAATGGATAGTGGTTCAGAGTGTGCATTCAATGTTTAACAGAATATATCCCTATTTGGGTTTTTTTTGCCATTTTCTTTAAAATTCAGCTTGGACAGACACCCAACCAGGCAGGGGTGGGTGCTTGTGTGTTTGCATGTAGCTGGGGGCTGCGGACTGGTAGCAGGAAGGACAAGGCACATGGAAGTCACTGTTCATCTGTACATCTGCCCACTTTCTTGGGCTCCTGGTTTTGATTCAGAGGTTTCATGATGAGTCAGATGCTTTCTGAAGAAAATCATGCGCACAGGCCTTAAGGGAGAAATTGAAAATAATTCAGGTCGTTAAGACTTCCATGGGGGAGAGAAGTTACAGGTTGTGGTGTTACAGATGCAGGAGAGTAATGAGACAGTTGAAGATCTGAGGATTTCAGTTGGTGTCAATGACTCGGGCACCTCAGGGAAAACAGAGGACCGTCAGTTCCTGAAAAGTTGATTCATCCACCTGGCAGTGAGATGAAGAGTAATGAATAACAGATTTTGGGGCACATGGAAGGCAGGAGAGGCCAACACACTAACTCTGAATGGCTTGGGAAGTGCCTCAGGGGTGACTTTGACTTCCTCTTGCCTTTTTTAGGGCTTAGCTCTGTTGGCCTCTCTCTGCATGCGCCCCTAAACCCTGTTTTCCACAGGGCACTGGACAGAGAGGTGAGTGGGTGGTACTTGGTGCCAAAGTATGCTGCCAAAACTAGCCCTTACACCTTCAGGTGCCTTTTGGTTTGGCTGCTCCCCTGTAAGTACTACAGCAGTGCCTGCCTTGCACGCTGGGAGGGTGTTTACTTCTGTGCAAGCAGGATTGGAATTGTTGGACGTGCCTTTCATACAGTTGCAGCCTGCTGGATTAATGGGGCAGATCTCTGTGCATGTGCATGCCTTCTACTCTCCCTCCTCTATCCTGCTTCATACTGTAATGGCTGTGGGGTCTGAAATAGATCTGTTCATCTGGTACTTGTGCAGCCTTTACCACAGCAATTTCTTAATGCCTGGTTGCAGTTCCTGTGTTTTATCTGCCAGACATTACTGAGAGATGGGAAAGTAACAACCCCCATTTGCAGAGGGATTAAGTGACTTGTCACTTGTGGCATCTGTGGCAGCAGTATTTAAGCCCTGTTTCCAGGGTCCCAGTCTGACAGGACTAGAGCATCTTTCCTGTCAAAATTATGACTACCTGTGCAATGGTAATGCCTTTGGGGTTTGGGACTAGGCTGCTCTGGATTTTCACTGGCATATGAAATTGGAAAATACGCTCTCAGTTGTCACTATGTTTGGTTATCCTGCTTTTCTACATGTTCTAACTTTTTTATTTTAATTCTGAAAGAAAATATTCTGAATACATTGAATGCTTTTGTTACCAGCCTTTCAGTCTCCTTCTGTCATTGTGTATTTGATTTGTAACCTGAGGATGCTGTTAGAGGTCTGAGTTGAGAAATAAGACAAGGTTTTACTTTTCCCAAGTCCTGAATTGTTTGACAAATGTATTTTGAGTACCTTTGTGCTACCTTCCATGTAGCCCATAAATGATAGGTGTTTTCCTCATTGTGCATGAGTCCTCATTTTTGACACATCATGTAACTCAGATGGACTCGAATGTAGGAACATGAAGACTTTGGAGGCCTGCCCTGTGCGAAGGGGGAAATTACTGTCTGGCCCAGAGCAGTGGCTTTGTGATGACTGCATTGTGTTCTGGTGTGCTGTGTTTGTACCAAACTGGTTCGCTGCCAAATTACTTATGGCTTATCCAAGTGCTCAATACAAAGAATATTAAAAGAAAAGCTTTTCTTTTGTTTTCTCTGAATTCTTCCAGCTGAGAAAGAATTCAAACTACAGTCCAAATGCTGTATCCTCTTTCTGCAGGCCTGTGGTGACCAGGTAGGGCAACTAACACTGGAGTGCCTTCAGCTGTAGTGTGTGTGTGTAGGAGCATGTATGTGCTTATAGAAGATATAATATGGGACCTGCAGGGAAAGTGCCTTTTTTTTGGAGAAAAACCTGTCTCTTTGAGCAGAAGGCTGTGTGATTGAGAAGTCTGGAGTGGGAATCTTCCAGGCATGAATGTGTGTGCCTGGGCAGAGGCACCTATGATGCACCAGACCTGGATTGGTCTCCTCTGTGTATAGAAAATATCTGATACCTCCTGAAAGTCCCAGGCTGCCCCTGCAGCACAGTGAACAGCTGAGCTGGGCTCCTATTTCTGTATTTCTCCTGCCTGGCTTGAGGGCTAGGATTATGCTTGGACCTTAGGAGATACCAACAGGTCATTCCTGACAGGAATCCCAGGAAAGGCAGTTAGGTAAAAGCATTCCCTCCCCTCAGCTGTCCCAAACACATGCAGACACTTATCTGATTGGCAAGGACCTTGGGAGTTTCGTGAACACTGAGTAGGATAATCAGATAGATTGTGGGACACATCTGCTTGATCCTATTTCTTACGATTACGTTGGGGAACAAGCCTTAATGAGCCTTGGCCTTTCCTGTCTCCTCTGTAAATTTGTTTGACTCAATTGAGCTCTCTTTTTGTGAGACAGCTCTCTTTGTGCTTGGATATGGAAGCATCCACCTCTGAAGCTGGCTATGCTTTGAGACTGGGTTTGGATTAGCTGACCTCCAGAGATCCCTGCCAACATTTTTTTTTTCCCTTTTCTTTTGTGTTTGCAGCTGGTGTAATTGTGGTCCTAACCCCTCCCAAGAGGTGCTGGCACTGGAGAGGATTTTAGTTCTGTTTCACAGCAAGTGCAGTAGCTGCTTCTGCACTGCAGAGGAAACGTTCCGTTTGGGTCAGCCACCCTGCTGTAAGGTGGCTCCCTGGCCCTCGGCACTGGGAAGTTGCCTCATGCAGGAGGCTAGAAGGGATTTGCCAGGAAGGTCCTAATAGAAGGGAGCATCCTTCTCTGTGTGTCTCATAGTGGTGATGGCCTCAGTCAAACAAAACTCCCACTTGGCTGCTGGATCAGCAGAGCATTCCCCAGATCCCACAGGGGGGGGATGGCAGTGGGTCACTATCAGTCCTAGTAGAGAACTGGAGTAGGAAAGGGCTCTTGACCTCTAACCGGTTCCAAATAAGCTGATGGCAGAAAATCAAAAGCCCAAAAGAACAGAAATGTGCATGTGCGATTATTCTAACAACAAATCTATTCAGTGAAAGAGGCGGAAGTTCCCTTTGAAGCACTGCAATGCATGCTGCCCTGGAACACCCTATGGAAAGGTATTTTTTCTGCCAAGGCATGTGTGTCCAGCACAGCAGCTTCTGTGATTTTGTTCAAAGACAAACAAATAAACAAAAAATGCTCCTTAAACTGTAATGTTTTTGTAGTGTATTTTTGGCTTAGAAATCCCCAGCATATAGTGAGAAATAACTCCCAGCTGTTTGCCTGTGGAAGCATTTTGAAGAACTAATCCTGTAGGAATGAAAGGGTGAGGAGTTCTCTGAACTTTGGTGGACAAGAGGTGCAGAAGGTTCAGGAAGAAGGAAAACAGACTGAAGATTTCAGGTGGCTGAGGGAATAGGAGCACCACAGCGCACATGGAAGAGTGGTAGATTTCAAAAACAAAGGAATTTTTGCAGTATTTCCGTAAACTCAGTATTAATTTTTCCTGTGATTGTTTGCTTCAGGGTGTAAGTGTGGAGAATTGCATGTACACAAGGAAGGATAAAGTTCCCTGTATGTATACATTCTTTTTCTCTGCAGTGAAGGGCTTCCTTCCCTCATGCTACTTTATTTTGTATCTTTTCCTTTTTTTCCCCCTGCCTTGTTTTTTCAGTTGTCCACCTCTGTATGTAAGAGACATGCTGAGGTCATGTAAGGGCAGCTAAGAGCAGTGGGAAGTGCCCACAGGCTAGTGATGCATGATCCATTTTCCTAAGGACAGCAGCACTGCTGGCCCTACAGAGCCCCACAACCATCTCCCAGGGTGCCATAAATCCAGTTTAGCAAGGCTGGTGAGCCTCCAAAGAGATGGGATTCAGTATGTACAGCTTTCCCCACTGAGAGGCAGGAGGATGTTCCGTGTGCTGCTCTATCCAGAGAGGTCATGACCAGTAACGGCCACTTGCCAAAGTTGCTGTAAGCCAGCAGAATGAGAGAGTCTGGGGAAAGAAGGACAAGTGTTAGTGGTTCCTTCAGCTGATTTGTGTGGTACCTGCATGCTCAAACATCCGCTCTGTTGTTTCTGTAGTGGGTTTGTCCTGAAAATGAGGCTTTTCCATTGCAGCAGCATTGGGAGGTTGTTTTACTTGCATGGGTTTATTATTTATTTCTGGGTTCTGCCATCCTGTTCTGAACAGACGGCACTCAGAGCTGAGTTGACTTTTGGGCACATGGTGTGACCCCTGGTGATTCATGGCCCCCAACATCTGTGATTAGACCTTGAACAGAAACTTTTCATGCATGGCCATGGTAGAGGAAACCTGCTCTTTTTCTGAGTGACTGGTAAAAGAACAAAAGGAGGTTTATTTTGTTTTAGCTGTAAAGGTCTACCTTAAATTAAGTAAACTGTTCCCTGAGGGAGAAAGTGTCCAGGTACGGAATGTTCACGAAGGAAATATCCAAAGTGTCTACCATGTCCCTGAAGTGTTTGTTTTAAAGTATGAGGGCCAGAGCAAGAAATAAAAGATGATTTTCTAATTTGAAAGCAAAAATACTTCTTGCAGGTGACAGAAAATAAATTGACCTTCTTCAGGCTTGATACTGCAGCCCATTAAGTGCACAAGCACTGAGAAGCCCTGGAGGAGCTGCCATTGCCAAGATGGCTCCGATCCCAGTGCACAGCCTGGGAGCACAGGGGACAGGAGCCAACCCGTGTCTGAGGCAGCCCCACTATGTGCAGGCTGTCAGTGTTCCACCAGCAAAGGAATCGTGTCTGTGGGAATCTGAACGCTGCTGGGTTTTATGTGAGGTAGGGTAAGAGCCTTGTCACTGGCGTTTCAGCAGTAGAGGATCCATGCCTGGACTTTATGGGGGTTATTTTTGTGGTTTCTTCTGCTGTTGTGAAGCAGTATTTTTGAATCAGTCCCAAGTAAAGCCTTGTGATCCAATGGTGACAGCACCTAACTTGCCATGGGCTTTTCTGAGGCCCAAAGTGAACTTCTCTAATGTCAGCCAGCTCAACTAATGTCATTGTGTTCCTGGCTTGGTAGATCCTAGATGAAGATTTTTAAAACTTTTGTTTCCCCTTCTCACTGACTCTGAAAACTGCCCACAAATGTGGGTTATTGTAACTCATGCATCACTGCCAATAAATGTAACAGTAGCACACTTATCAGTAAAACCATGCCTTTGACTATAACTTTTTGGTTCCTTTGATAAGCAAGGATATAGTTTCATGGGTTCTTTACTACTTGCTGTGAAAGTGGAAGAGAAAGGAAAAGATTCGCAGACTTGGTTTTCCAAAGGAATGTGAAATTGCTGTTGGATGGGTGGTGATATTCTCCACAGAGTTTTCTTCCTCTTTCAGAACAAAACAGTTCAATGTGCTATTTTCATTGCTCCCATTTTTCTTTGCCTTGCAGTGTTTCCAGGAACACTGTGTTTATTTGGAAGACTGTTTGATAATGGAAACATCTCACTGCTGTTTGGGTGAGGAGTTCCCTATTCTGGCTTATCAAGGATGTGGTGGTGGGCACACCAAGCTCTTCCATACTCATTAAGGTGCAATAAAAAGCCTAAGTTACAGGATTGTCTCAAAGGTGCAAGGACTGATGAGTGAGCATGGCATTTGTACTGCAAGCTAAATTTAGTGCTTTGAGGAAAGCCCATAGCTGAAAGTTTTCCGGGCTCTGACAGTATCTAGACACTCAATGAACATTAATAGCAATATTTAGTTGTAGTGGAATTGGTGTAAAATTTGAGGTCTCAATTTTGCAAGCACAATTTCTCTGTTGCTGTGCCTCCAGGGTATCCATCCATCCAGGCTGGGTCTGGGCTTTCATGGACCATAACTTTCAAAACTGGGTAAAGCACACTGCAGCCTGGCAGTGTAGGGCTGAGCTTGGACTCAGGAGAGCTGGTCCTTAGTCCCACAGTCATGTTCTTGTGGTTTGAGTGGAAGGGGAGCATAGACAGCCTTGCATATCGTAAAGAATGGGCACGACTGGAACTTAACCTTGGGAAAACTCCAGTGTGTCTGCAGTATCCCTATACCTCTTCAGATGAAGGGAATAGCTGCTGGTCTTACTCACTGGACGGTGAGTTAGGGCAACAGCACTTCTCAACTGAGCAGTCATGACCCAGAAATCCTTGAGAAACAGTAAATAAGGAACCCACCTTGGCACTTCTACCGAGTAATTTTTTCTTAAGAAAAAAAAAAAAAGAAAAAAAAAATCTCTTTTAAATAGCATCATTTACACTTAGGAGCTGCTTGAATCCATCCGGTCACATAAATTACCATTTCTGAACTCGGCTGTCAGGAAGTGTCCTCACAAGTTGACGTCCATGGGGGCTGTCAGTGGAAGGGGATCAGTGTCATGGCAAGCAGGAGGAATTCAAGTGTCAAGTGAATTCGCTCCTCCTCAAGGTTACCTTAAGCGGTCAAGGCATCTTAGTCTCACCAGAAGCAAGCCCTGGTGTGACCTTTGCTCCTCAGACTGCCCTTGTTCCTCTGCACTTCGGCAGTTGTAAGGCTGGGTCTGACATCTGGAGCAAGCCCCGTTCTCCTGTAGCTCAGGCAATTAGAGCCTGGCCCAGCAAGCAGCCCTAGAGCAGAGGCTTCAGGGATATTGTAGTTTCTTTACAGGGATAAAGGCCACAGACTTTTCTCTCTGCTCTGCTGCTTTCTCCAGCTTTGATGCTGATGCCCTTGAAATGAGATTGGCTCATCTGGTAGTGGAGGAGCTGAGCCCTACCAGACAGATCTGCCTCGCTGGGAAAGATTCAAAAGGCAGCACCTACCCTTTGTTGTACTTCCTGCACACTAACGAAGCCCCGATTTCTGGACCTACTTTTTAATCCTTGTAGGTTGTATGTTGGTTTTGGCCCATTTGAAATATACGGGAGAACAAAGGGAGTAAAATGCTAGCCGCCTGACACCCTCCCCCCCCCACAAAAGGGTAATAACAAGGGAATTGTAAGGCTGCATTCTGGTGAGAATAGTTGTTTGCTGCCAGGAGTTGAAATCTGGAGAGCTGAAGCTCTGTATTGTCAGTGGCAGGTTCCTGTCTGAGGTGCGCTGTCCTTGGGCTGTGCGTGGGAGCCTTGCTGCAGCAGTGTGCAGTGCTTGCTGTGATGTCACCCCGGCAGGCATGCGTTTCCAGCCTTCCCTGTGACCACATGGAGAAGGATTTGCAGCAATCCAAACACTGATAAAACTGTATTTGTTGACTTGCAGAAAAGCCTGACTCGTGCTCCTCTGGGCTGCAATCATGTAAGCCAAAACATGATGATTGCTACCTGTGCTTGCTGGCCTCCCAGTCCTGATAAACCTGTGAAGCAGATTCATTTATTTGGGCCCTGATTCAGCAAAGCACTTAAGAACATGCTTCAGATTTTCTTTCCAGAAAGATTGTTGGCATGTTCAGAGTTAAGCATGTACTTAACTGCTCTCCTGAGTGCCCAGCAAAGAAGTGATGGGGGCAGTGTGTGCTGCTGCTGTGCTCTGCTGGGTTCTTCTCAGGCTGCAGAATTGCGGTATGAAAAATATATTCATTAATTTGGCTCCCTCCAGTACAGGAGCTGTAGTGCCAGGGTCTGTTATGGGTCTATCCTTCTGCAGGGAGGTGGGTTGTTTCCATAGCACAGAAAATTTCTTGTGTCCCTTGAATGTTGCACAGACGAGCGTGTCCTTCTGCAGGGTGTGGGGCAGGGGCAGTTTCCATCAGTGGGTTTGTTTCCTCTCCGACGAGTTGTAAAGAAAAATACCCACCATGTTACATGTATCTGAATATTTTGATATTTGTAGTTTAATGTTTTGTAGGATTAATTTGATTTAGCTTTCATTAACATGATGCCCTTCATTTTGAGGATTGAGCAGTTTAGTGCAGCCATGTACCTGTGGGCAGTGTGTGCTCCTGAGCAGCATGGCATGAGAACAAGATCAGCATTTGATTTGTTACAATGGGATTTCTTGAGGTTGAAGGGCTGGGAAGGGCAGATGTTACTACACTGTTTGGACATATTGGTGTTTGGTGTAACAGTGTGTTAAGTCAGACCTATATATTCCATCCCCAGCATTATCAGACCCTCACTTTGCTTGGGAGTCTGAAGATGTGGAATAGGCACTTAATCCACAAGATGGTTATATTTCAGTCTGCTTGGAAGAGCTTCTGAGAGTGCATTCTTTTTAATCCCCACCCATATCTGACCTGTTCTAGCTCGTTTTTGAGAGCTGCACCCAGCTAGTCCTTAGCTCACTGCAGAAGGTTTCTGCCCATCTTTTTCTTTTGTTTGCTGAGCTCATTTGAACGGGGAGCCCACATATCAGTGAATGGGATTCCTGTATAAATTTGCCTCATTTGCAAAATTGGAATTGATTTAGAGCATCTCTTCTTTACAAAACGCGAACCACACAAGCATGGTTAGGTGCCTTTTTTCCTTCTCTTTGAAATTTAAAACACGCTTAGCAAATATGATGTTTGCAGTCTCCGTTCCCCACCTGATGTGCAAAAATGCAAAGGTCCTTCCAGAAGCATGGGTCAGACCAAGCTATGTGCTGATGCCTCAAGATGGATTGCAGGGATCTGGGCAGGTTTTCTTATCTACTTGAATCTAATTAAGCCTAGAAAATACTTGCAGTGTAGGTTTAACAAATGTTGTTTTTTCTAAATTGAAATAATTTGATCTGTGAATCAAACAGCCTCTGTGCTCCACCCCCTGCTGCTGATGACAGCCTCTTCCCACACTTCTTCCTCGGTAGCATTGTTTCCATTGTTTCCAGCTCCAGTAGGTTTCAGTTACTGATCAGTGTAATTGCAATAACACACCAATAATAAAAGAGGAATTTAAGCTTCCTTCTTTTGTAGTTGAAGGCTCTTCTCCTACGAAAGCTTGAAATCTGAATAGCAGTCACACAGGCAACATCCCGCACCTGTCAAATGTTTGCAAAAGTGCATGGTCGTACTTTAGGAAGATAAAGGGCTGGATTTTGGGAACTTGGAAACAGTCCAATCCTATCAGGCGGCAATGGTACAGCTAATATTAGAATGGAAGACTCTAGGGACAGCTTAACATTTTAGTGGATGCCAAGGAAGCCTTCAACTGGAATGCACTGAAAGTTGTTTGTTGTATAACACGAGTTGCTGGAGTCAAGAGTAATTCGAGTTCCCTTTGGTCTGGTGGAAAACTACAGCTGTGAGCAATGAGTTAATTTTTTCTGTGTGTGTGTGTGGCTTAGGTTTCCCTGTCGGATTTGCTCTTAGTTTTGTAGGCTCTGAATCCATAGAGGAGCGGCTGTGAACCAGTAGTTTGTCTTCATGTGCCATCGCAGGAGCAGCCCTGCGCTGGGGATGGGTTTAATGGAACACCTTGAATTGCGGAGGGGTGTAGGGCTGAGCTGTAGCCTTGTATAATAAGAAGCCACCGGCTGCTCTTCCTGCCTGAACGTTTCCTACAGAAGAGGGGTGGATTAGTTAATGTGAATTTAAAAAAAGATTAAAAAACCCAAAAAACAACAACAACAAAAAAACAAACAAAACACCAAAAAAGCCCCCCAAAACCACCAAAACCCCTGAAGAGCAAAATATTCCCCCGTAGTCTGGGAGGGTTTGGGGGGTGCAGCCCCCACCGCTGGCCGAGAGGTTGGCCTGTCCCGTCCCCTCGAGGCCGGTCCGGGCGGGGTCCAGGGGTCCCGCAGGCTCTCGGAGGGTCCCGGGGCTGCGGCGTGCGGCCGGCACCTACTGTGGTCCTATGAAACGGTCTCTTGTATTGGTCGACTGCCCGCGGGTGCTGCTGTAACGGCAAGCGCCATTGGCCGGCGCCGCCTCCCATGCGCAGCGCGGCGTGGG
>WEIT01026506.1:0-33783 GCA_013389985.1 Dryoscopus gambensis | reverse complement strand
CCGCGCCCGCCCGAGCGGGGCCGCAGGCTCCTGGCTGATTCTATTTCTCTTTTTCCTGCAGGTTGCTGAAAAGTGCCTTTCCTGAAGCCACCGCTGCTTGGATTTCTGTCTAGGGCTGCCTCTCTCTGCCCCTCGCCCCCCTCTCTGTTTAATTCGGCGTTGCTTGCGGTCCGTGCCCTGACGGCGGCTCCTCCAGCCTTGCCCTTTTTTATTTTTTTCCTCCCCGTTTACACGCAGTTTGCTCAGCCATTTTATTTTTTTTCCTTCCCCCGACTATGTAGCAAATATTTTAAAAGAAAAGAAAGAGGAAAAGAAAAATCAGACATCCTTTAGCCTGTTTTGATGCTCGCTAACCATAATTTTTAGAAGCAAGAAATAGAAGGAAAAAAAAACAAACCCGAAGTTTTCTCCCCAAGGACCGAGACCATTCCACAAACTGAAGTGCTGCCAGCAGCATATGCTTTTTGCAAGAATAATTGAAACCATTAACTGGAGAGCACAGAATTCTTTTGAAAGTCTGCCAGTTATTTGCAAGTAACTTTGGCAGCGGCACAAAATATAACACTTGTATTTTAACTTCTACAATTGCACTTTTAGGAGCTGGCCTCTAATTTGATTTTCAGTTGTTCTGATAAGATTTCTATTTTATGATTGGCTTTATGTTTAATTCTTGTTTAAAGAAACACGATCTGACTTAAATGAAAACCTAAGTGCTGTTGAACAGGAGTTCTACCAAAGCAACAAGTTAGTTATTTCTTCACGTTTAACTTGAATTCACTTTTTTACCCTTTTTTTAAAAAAAAAGAAGAAAAAAGAAGATCAGCAGTAAATATTACCCTGAGGAAGGGTGTGATTGCTTGCATTTTAATTTTTGTTTTTTAATATGGCTGTAAACGTTTCCCTGGTTCGTGATACAAAATGGCTGACGTTAGAAGTGTGTCGAGAGTTTCAGAGAGGGACTTGTTCTCGGTCTGATGCAGAGTGCAAGTTCGCCCATCCATCACGGAGTTGCCATGTGGAAAATGGTCGAGTTATTGCCTGCTTTGACTCCCTAAAGGTGAGGACTGTAACGCGTGCATTACCTAAGCTTCCTTGCTTTTCCTTGCCTTCCGAGTTTTCAGGGGTGTGGGGTGTGCAGAACAGCTGTTTATTGCTCTGTGTCTGCAGGGAGGATGCTGCCGGTGTGAGATGCAGCTCCCAAAATCTAGGCTGAGTGACATTGGTTGCTATCGCCTGGAGTGCCAGGCATTGCAGGGAGAGAGGATTTTATCCAGGGCATTTTTCAGTAGTAGCTCAGGTCTGATATAGCTGTCCCTGAAAGAGAGAACACAGGTTGTGGGCAGCAGATGAAATAAGAAGAGTAGAGAGAACGGGAACCCAGTGTTTGAGTGTCCAGATCACATCAGCTGTGCATTTGGTGCAGGGATGTGAAATGTGCTTTTAATGAGCAGAAATTAAGGCAGCATCTTAAGATAATGAGTCAGCTTTACGTGCATTTCTTGAAGACAAGAGTTGCAAAAGCACTGTAACGCTCTCCTGTAGATAAGGACCAGGCAAAATATTTGGAATATTTCCAGAAATGGCCATTGGGAAAATGCTTTCTTCGAGGAACACACAAACTCGATGGCTCTGCCAGGCCTGTTGGAGTAATGGCTCAGCCTAGTAATTGGTGCTAATCCTTGCAGAGTCGATTTTGGAGGCAGTAAATGGCTCTTGGTTGCTTGTCCCTGCTGGAGCTCCACGGGTAACTTTCAAAAATACCAAAGACATGGACTGTGAGTCAGGGTGAGGGGCTCACAGGAGGGGGATCTGGGTATCTCTTTCTGGCCTCACTTCTGAACTTCACCATCGTTCTTGGGAAAGGAACGTCCACTTTTTTTTGCCTTTTCCCAAATGTATGACTCCTCAAAAGTATTTTTACTCTGAGACCATATTGGTAGCTAATAGCAAATGAGAGTTCTTGACATTGTGTTTAATATTTTGACCAGAACAATTAATCTGTTAAAATTTCTAGAAAGAGTCTGGAAAATTTTACAATCTTAAAAGTTTTCTCTTGAACTTCAACTGTTGCTTGAAAAGATTTGGGTTTATTTTTATGAGCATAATGAGTAACAGAACTGGTAGAATTATATACACAGAAGTTCGGACCAGGACTGGATGTGGACTAACACTGGTTTACCCATTTTTTTCCTGTTAGTGGCTTCTTCAGATTTTCACTTCTGTTCTCTTTTTCCAAGAAGCTCAAGTTTTCTGTTTGCATTCAGTTTTCTCTTTTTAATCTGATTATATGCGATGACTCTCTTAGTGACTTTCAAATGTTCATTTACGTTGCTAGTTTGCCAACAGTGAGAGACAAACATTTTTTATTGAATGAGAAAAAAAAAATCTTGTTCTTGATGCCCTTGAAGCTTCTGAATTGTAGCCAGTGGCAGTGCAGATACTTTTAATGAGGAGATTAATATGTTCTTATCTTATAGTGTTTATTTGTAAATGGAAAGGAAGGCTGTCATGCTCTGAAGGGTAGTTTTGTGCCCCTTGCTGGTGTTTGCAGCATCTTGGGGAGGTGTCCCTGTGTAGCCACGCAGCTTGGCTGGGCTCTGAGCTGTGCTGTCACGTGGTGTGTGATGCTTCCCCACGTGTGCTGTTGGCAGTGCAGTTCCTGAAGCATGTCCAGGCTGTCTGTGCCAGCCCCTCTCTGCACAGCTGGGTCTGGGAGGATGTGCAGGACCAAGTCCCTGGACAGCTGGGGTTCAAATTCCACCCACTGGTATGAGCAAACACTTCTCCCACTACAGCAGTAAGGATGGGATGGGGAACACCATGTTAAGAAAAAAAAAAAACCAAAACAGTGGAAGGAGTGGGGTGTGATCTTCTACAGCTAGGCGTGTTTCCGGTGTAACTGGCTGTTAAATAATGTTCTTGTTGCAGTTTCCTATTGACACAGTAGCAGATGCCCAGTATGTGCTGGTTAAGCCGCCTGAATTTTCCCGGGAACAGGTTTTTTGGACGTAGGAAAGCCTCATGGAGGGCTGACAACTCTGTCTTTGGGAAGTACTTGAGGAGAGGTCCAACTGTGCAGAGCACTTGGCCAAGGGTTGGTGATTGGGGCTGTTTCTGCACTCCTCTTTGCAGACGAGAAATGGGTCTTGGAGCACTTCCTTCAGACCCACGTATCCAGTAGCTCTCAGTGGACAGAGCCCTGTTTCCCTATGCCATGGCAGGCTGTGGTCCCCAGCACTGCAGCCTGAGTGTGTTGTTGTCTAACACCATGCATTTCCCAGTGGCGATAACCCCCCTGGGGACTAAACCCTTGAACAGTGGTCAATTCTGTTCCTGGGCCAGAGCTGGACTTGTAAAACCCTGTTTGCAGTGGTCTTGAGGGGCTCATGGCTGTAAGGGTAGCCACCCTCACCAGTGACCGGAGAGATGTTACATTCTCAGACCTGTTAAAAGGCTTTTCACACCCATCCTGTGGACGTCTTAGTGCCCAACGGCTGTAGAACACTGACCTTCTGTCCTGCGGAGGGCTCAGTAGCTGCTTAGTGCTCCCTTGTCTTTTCACGCCCTGGGTTAGCAGAACATCTGTGTTGCTTTATTGGCGGCAGGATATAGGATGCTTGCAGCTGCTGCCCAGGGCTTTGTTCAGACGTTGCTTACTTGCATCCATTGTGTGCTGCTGTTGCTTGGTTGTTTTTTTTTTTTTCTCACAGACCTCTTAAGCTTCAACAATGCCTTCATACAGGAACTTCAGATAACCCAGCAAACAATGGTTTCACCTCACTGGTCAGGTCATGCGCAGCATCCATATGCTTACCGCATCCCCCTCTTTCCCTTTTTTCCTCCATCTCTTATAGCAGTTCTCCGCCTGTTGCAGTGGAAAAAGCAGTAAAGCTTCCAGAAGCAGTCAGACTGCCTCAGTGTGGGTTGTTTCATGGGTGACTCTGTGCTACCTGTAATCTTGTGAAGAACAGACAGGACTCCTTGAAGCGAATAGGGGCCCTCACTGATGCTCAGGTGGGGGTCGCCAGAACGTGCTCTGCAGGAACACTGTGTGTGTTGTGCGCTGCTTTGGTTGTGAAATATCTGGTCTTGATTAGGTTGAAAGTGCAGAGCTGGATCTTGCTGTCCTGAGCTGTGTTTCTTCAAAAGGGGAGTTTGCACATTTTTAGGCAGCAGAAGGAACCTTTCTCAAGCAGACTGATATCAAACTTAAAAATAGTTCCTTGCAAGAAGCTGTTATTTGAATCAGATGCCAAGAGAGCTCTCCCTCTACTTGTGCATCCCTCCTTGTTATTCTGGAAGCAGTGTTCTCTGAATTAATTTGTGTGAATGGCAGGAGAGGCTGCACTGCTTGATTGCAGGGCAGTCCAGAGGTGCTGGGCCACCCTGCTTCCAGAAGTGACCACAACGGCTGCTGGTCACTGGCCGGTGTTCTCTGGTGCCTCCTAGGCAGGTCCTGTGGCACTTCAGAGACGTTCTGAGCAGAGGAGAGGAATATCATGTTGCCCCTGTAAACATGGCCTTTGGGTTCGTTCATTGCTTCTCTCCCAGGCTCGGTATGCACCATCCCATGCAGAGCCAGTGCATTTTGTAAGGATCAGGACATAGTTTGCTGGCTCATGGCAATTCCTACAGAGGTTTGTTTTGGCACTTTGATGGGCTGCTCATCAAGTCATTAACTTTCCTATTCAGGCTGGATCAGGGGGGCAGGATATGAGCTTGTCCGACTCTTAGTTCCTGGCCAGCAAGTCATTGGTTGTGTTTTCAGTTTCCGATGATGTCAGAAAGGAAAAAAAATGTCATCTTTTGTTGCTAATGGAGCAGAGAGCTGAGAGATGGGACATTAGGAGATGGTGACATATTTTATTAAAATATGTAGGTAATGCACATCAGGTGTTCACAGAGGCTTTGATTTATACTGCTCACAGTTTGTGTATCTGCACTGAGGACTTGTGATTTTAAAAAAATTTATGAATGCAGCTTTGTGAGGTGTGGGCTGGGTTTTTCTGCTGTTTAGGGGTTTTAAAATTTTCTTTATGAATGTTAATGCGAATTGAATCTTCAAAGAGCATTTTGAGATGGAAAATAGTGGGGTAAAAAATTTCAGTAATGCGAATTTTGACTCTGGGAGGTCTAATGTAAAAAACATTGTTAAACTATTGTATATTCCAAAGCAGTACTCTATAAAAAAAGGCAAAAAGTTTTCTGTGAACACAAAAAGAGGTTAAAAGTAGTTTTGTCTAAATTGTCTGTTTTCTGAAAGAAGTGTTATTCTTTGGTAATAATATTTAAAGCCCCACGGCAATCTAAAAAGTTCACACTGTTTGGGCAATAGGTATACTACATGATCTTGAAACTGGTGTACCTGAGGCTGTTCCTCACAGTTTTCATGCTAATTTGTACCTGGTTTATGCTGACTTGACTAGAATTATTTCTGACTGTTACTGGTTGGCAGTCAAATCTAGTTTTTTAAAATTTAAATAAACTCCAAACTAGGAAACAACTAAAAACACCCACTAAACTTAGCATATGGTTACACTTTTAAGAGGAAGAAGAAAGCAAACAAAGCCATAAGTGATATTTTTGGAGACATTTCAACTGCATGTCTCAGCTCAGTGTAATGGGGATGTAAATATTCCACAAGAACAGTGTTGGGCCAAGTCACCTGTGTAACATCCATTTTCCCTTGGTCATTAAGCCACTTACCTGTGTGGCAACAGTAGATTTGCAGCAGCTTTCTGTCCACTCTGCATGCTTGTGTGTCTTATGGCATGTCATAAATGCTTTTTAGAACTACCAATTCAAACAACTTAAGGTGGGGAAAAATGTATTAGACTCAATTTTATTTAAAAAGGCTTTTAGTACTGTATTTCTCTGTCTTTCTCTGTCAATTTCTATATTTCTCTTTGTATTTCTCTCTGAAGTAAATTGGTATTTTGAGGAGAATAGAGAGCTTGTGGGGGAAAAATAATTTAGGCCTGATCCGTTCTTGTCTTTACAACAAGCTCCATGTTTTCACAGCTTAATTTGATTGGCACACATGCTGTCTATACTCTCTGTGGTGTCTTCAGAAGTTTTTGGCACATCTGTGGGATGGAGAGCACTGATGGGGAAGCTCACCTGGCACTGCATGTGGCTGAGCATCTACCAGGCCTGCCCCAGTGTCTGGACTGCAGATACTCTGTGTGGGGTCAAGGCTGGTTACTTGAAGACCATGTGTGACCTCCCTAGGCATGTTCAGCTTTCCGGGCAAAGGATACACCTTGTTTCTTTAATCTACATAGCTGATCTTTCTGTGGGACAGAGATTTGTGCACAGCATGTTTGATTTGTTTAGTGTTATCCAGTGGTTTCTCTGATGGCCCAGTAGTCTCACTTGATTTAACTGTGACTTTTTGACAGCTGAACCGTGATAGATGAGCACTGGTTGGTTTTGCAGTCGTGGTTTAGAAGATTGCTGCTTTGAGCTGTCCCCTTGCTTCTCTGTTGCAGGTTGCTGCCACTGTGGCAGGGTTAGCAGGAGGACATAGTGCCTTGGGCACTGAATACAAAGTCCAGCAGCTGGAATTCCCTTGGGTGTGGCTCTTCGGAGATCTGGTGGGTGATGGACGTGTGTAACTGGAAACAGGCTTGTGTTACCTTGTGACTGTGCTGCAAGGACAGCAATAGACAGGGAGGGAGATGCAGGAAGATCTTATTCATTGCCAGCCATTTGCAAAGATGTAAGGCAAGAGTCCTTGACAGGAATTCTTGTCTGTGCTCTAAAGCAAGCAGGTGATCCTTGAGGTGTGTTACAGAGGGCAAAGAGGTTGGCCTTGTCCTTACCTCTACCAGGTCTTTCTGTAGCCGAGCAGCCTCCGCAGGGAATACTACCTTGGCCTTTACATTTTCAAGTACATGTGCTTTGTGAAACTTGGTGTTGTCCATGGTAACATGGCAAGAACGATGAGATGTCTGTAGATTTTTTTATGCGTAGTCTAGTTCTGGTGCTACCCTGGAGGGATGCTCTCTTCTCAGCTCATTGGTCGTACTCCTGCAGAGGGTGGATATTTGGTGACTGGGTATTTGCTGTGCAGTAGATGGAGACCTCCTGACCTGACGTTTCTCCTGAGGGCTTGCCCACACAGGAGCAGCAGATGCCTTTGCCTGTTGCCTGTGTGAGTGCCAGCCTCATGCGTGGTGTCTCTGGGACAGGTTCAAGAGGCTGGCAGAGGTGTAGGCACAGGCTGGCATGTTGGGAGGCACTCCCAGTGCAAGGAGGAAGCACAGGAACACCCATCCTTGTCTATCTTCTTGCAGCTGATTAATTTATTACAGCTTTTCCTTGGGCCTCAGACTTGTGTGCTTTTCCCCTTGTACGTGCTAGAAGACAGAGCTGTGCCCACAAACTGGTCCTAAGACCACGCTTAGGAGGCCGGCCTCTTCAGGGAGATTGGGCCAAACACATTCAGCAGTGGGATTTTGCTGCCAGCCTCGCCTCTCCCTTCCTCACCAGCCAGCCCTGGCAATGCAGGGCCTCTGCTCCTGTCTGCAGCTTGTGTTGCCTCGTTCTTCTCCCTGTGGCATGAGCAAACCACCCTCCTCAAAGGGTAAAGCCAGCAGCATTTACATTATTAATATTAGCCAAGAGTAACCTTGGGTTTCTGGTTGGGAAGATGATGGTAAAGTGCTGACTGGTTGCCTAAAAAAGCAGGAGATAAATTCTTTTGGAATGTGACTCTAAACCGTTCTGAGCTTTTGTGTGTGCTTAAGCAGATACATTTTGAAACCTTTTATGGGCATACTGCAATGTTCCACTGGCTGTGGCATGCCACCTCTTGTTCTTGAAGCTTGCTTTCCCATTTTAAGGCCAAAGCCCTCCAGACCAAGGCTGTGGTTCTGCAACATACTTAAGCCTGACTTTAAGTGCTGTAGAGTTCTTGTGGGCAGCAAAGAGCTCCTTGAGCTGGAGTGAGCTGTTGCACCAAGTTTTGAGCATGAGAGGTGGTCTTCTTGGCCAGTCTCGAAAGGGGGAGAGCTGCCCATGGTCGTTTCCTCTGCCACCTTTGGCTTTTGGAAGTTTCTTTGCATGCACACCTTGAGTTTGCAGCTGGGATCTGCAAGCACAAGCTTCATGCCCTTGACCTAGCACAACTGCAGGGGGATACTCTGTGAGCCCCAGGGTCTTCCTCTGCACAGGGAGGAGGAAGATGAGATGCTGGGCCCAGATAGCAAGTGGCTGTGCTCACGTTTACCCTTGCCTGCTGTGAGTCAAAAGTTGGCCAAGGGAGCTCAAAGGGGGTATGTTGTGTGTACAGCGAACTTTGGCTCGCCATGTTGCAAAATGTGGCACTGCCAAATTCTTCTAGGGAAGAAATTCAATTATTACATCTTCCAACCCTGATGTGTAGCAGTAGCTAACACTGTGATTGAAATAGAAGCACCAAACCTACAAGTCTCTATGCCTGGACAGAGTCTGGGGCAAGGAGGATGCTTCGCTGTGATGTCCTGTCTTGCTGCAGTGATGGTGAAGCTACCTAGGGACTTCTCATGCTCCTGATTGCATTAGGTCAGAAAATGAGCTGGGGGGAAGGTGGTGAAAGATGCCTTCAAGGGGTTTGACTGAACCAGCGTGTGGAGTTGGTGGATTTCTTCAGCAACGTAGCATCAGTTTGATGTAATCCCCTAGCTGACAAGAGCTTTCTGCCACTTGGTTCACCCTTCTGAGGGAGGGCACAGTAACATGCTTTTATGTAATTGAGCTGTTTGGAAGCTTTAAAACAAATATAAACAAGATGCAGCAGGCTTTTTGGAGAGCCCATCGTCTGACATCTCCCACAGAGCATTTCAATAAGTGGTTAGATTTCCAAGTGAGGAGCTGAGCTCTTTGAAAATCTACCCCTATAAATATTGTTTTCCTGGTATTAAAATAAATCCTTTGAAGACCTTGGGTGAATGTTGCCCTATACAGGCACAGTTTTACTTCTGGGTTATTAATACTGTTTTATTGCTGTTCCTAAGACAGCAGGGATCCAGGCACTGACCCCCTTCCTCACCCCATATAGTCCTCATGCCATATCTGATGACAGTCTTTTGGTTAGAGGAAAGGCCACGTATTTGGAAAACCAGCTTTTAGAGCCTTGTGGTGATACAAACCGCTTCAAAGTATTGTAATGTCAGTCTCTGTGCCTAATTGCACTTTTTGACCTCACAGGAGCAGTAAAAAAAAAAAAAAGGCTTTGAAGGCTGATTGTAGCTGAGCTGCTGTAGTAGCAAGACTTGGGTGTTTTAGACAGGTGTCCTAACTGAGTAAGCATTTCAAACCCTAGCTCCTTCCAAAGGAATAGCTATGAAACATGCTTAGTTCTGTAAGCTTACCTGCCTGTTAGGAAAGCCCTCTGTTCTGTAATGGCAGTGAAAATGTTCAGCTTAACCATAGCTAATGTGTTAGGATGGTAAAATCTTTCTGCTGTCCACACAGTAGGAAGTACATGGCACAAAAGTAATGCTGATCTCTCCAGAGCCCTGGGCTTTACATCTGGCTCTCTGAACATCTGGTTAGTGTTTGGCCTTGGTTTAGGATTTCAGTGACATAGTTACTCAGTGTCCCCACTGTCAGAGAAGCAGGATGCTGGAGTGAGGGATTATTAACTACTAACTCTGTGTTTTTATGTCCTCTATCTGAAGCCAACACCTGGGAATGGTTCGGTGCTGTTTTCTGCATGCTTCAGCTCCAAGCTGGAAAGCTGAGACCTGGAAGTGCCTTTCTGCAACATTTAGCTTAAAGCTGTGAGGAAGAAGCATATTCCTGAGAGGGCACAATTGGCTTGCTGGGACTTGAGCGTACTCAAATCAAGTAATTCCCCAAGTTTGTAGTGAAATGTAATGGCAGATGGCCCACTTACAATGTGGGATATTATTAGAACCATGATCAGTGCAAATAAGGTCATTGGCAATGGCGGAGGAGGTCAATGTCTGACCTTGTTTGGAAGGTGGCAGCCTGTGCTCTGGAAAGAAGTTTTCCTCTTACAGTAGTGGAATGTGAATATTTAAAACAAGCTACTTTGTGTATTAATCTGTCTGCACAGTAGAGAGAAAGACCCACCACCCAGTCCAGCGTAGCTGCTGTGGGGGTGCTGCTGGCCCCCACTCCTTGCTGAGGTAGGTGCACAGAGCACCATTAACAAGTGAGGCAAATTCTGCTTAAATTAACAGTCCTGTGAATGGGAACCAGGAGCAGCTTAGCTGGTACTCCAGAATGGGTATGGTATCACAATTTATTGCTCAGGTGATTGGTGAGTAGTCTCTGACTTTTATCTTGACTCTGACCATACTCTGCATTAACACAGCACTAACTTTTACCTGTTCTCCTACGCTGGTGTCAGAAAAAGACCCAAAACAACCACTACAGATAGAAGTGTTGGAATCCAGCTGAGTTGCATTGAGTGATGTCCACATCTCTGCCCAGCAGTACCCACACCAGGTTCTGATGGGGATTTAAACCAGTATCTTGAAACATGGTGCTTCAACTCTGTCTCATTACTTCTTTTTTGCTGTATCAACTCTGGGGTGCTGTGGTCAGCTCTGGGTGAATAGTGAGAGGAGACAACTGTTAAACAGAGGGGCATTTGGGAAAGTGTTGAGTATTTGGGGATGCAGAGGTAGCCCGGGCAGCACCAACATGGTGGAGTTGCAGCCAGTGTGCCTAGGAGTGTGGCCGTCATGACAGTGCTTCCCTAAGTCCCTGTTATCCGCAGGGGCACAGCTGGTGCTGGGAACAGTCACACGGAGATTAGGCTTAAAGAGCCCTGCTTCAGTTGAGCAGAGTTTGAATACAAAACCTCAGCGTGTAATCCCAATGGTGTTGGGCAATCCCACTGATCTACGTTTCTTCTTCCTGCTGTCCATTCCTGAAAGATCAGAGCATGGGTAAGGCTTGTGCCCATTATGTGCTGTTTGATCCCAAATGGTTGGTTTGTGCAGTGTTGTGCTGCATGCAGTGGTTGGGGCTCTGCTTCCAGAGTCCCTTCCACGTGTTGCTGCAGATAGCAAACCCAGATGAGTTTGCTAGGAGAAAGCAAGAGCCTCGTGGAGTTAGACATTTCAGCCCATGCAGTAGCACTTTAGTGCCCAGGGTGGTGGAAGGTTGAAAGCCAGACATAGAGATGAGCCTTTAAGGAGGGTTTGGAAGGTCATCCAGGTATGGCAGAGATGATGGTGTTTTAGGTCAGCTGTAGGAAGGAAAGCTCTGTCCTCCCTGTGATGGAATTTTGTTTCATAAACCAGTGGACTTTCAAGATAGAGAGTTGTCTTTGGAGGGAATGTTGCTCCTTCCTAAACATTGTAGAGGAAAGTGTTAAAAGATGCTCCTGCTAATGCAGAAACCCTCCAAATCTTGCTCCAATGGTGCAAGACTTGCAGCCTTATTCTAATGCCCTGTTTCTTCTTTCTGCTCTGCTTCCTCTTCCCCTCTGGGCCTATTTGTCTCCAAGCCCTCTTGCAGCTCGCCTGTCCTCTTTGTCCGTGTTGTGGTGTCTGCAGGGACTGTACAAGGCAGCCCAGGAAGTCTCTTGCTCTCCTCTCCTGTTTCTTCAGCAGTCATTTTTATTTCTCAGTGCATCTGGTGTCCTTGCAGATGAAGAGGTAATCACAGTTACCTCCCTTGAAGGCTTTGACTCCCTGATGTGTCAATCCTGTTGCCTGTAAAATCTCGGTGATGTGCTGCAGGGTGGGAGCTGGAGCAGGGCAGGCAGGCTGAGTGACTCCAGTGCTCAGAGCTGGAAAGCCATCAGGGTTGATAAAAGCAAGACACGAATGTCTGAAGCTGCAAGGGACGACCTCGAGGGAAGGATGTGGGGGAGACTCTGGGGAGGAGCAGTGCAGCTGCCCAAGCCACTTTCCCATAGGACAGGGAGCTCAGGGATGTGGCAGGGACCCCGGCCACCCATCACTGCCAGCTGTGTCAGCATCTGCTGGCTGGCGTGTCACACCCACGTCACGCTTGTCACCAGAGCCCACTCAAACCGCTCTGCTTCATCCTTGGGTGGGGGGAGTGGGGGTGAAATCCCTTGGGGGCTGAGAGACAAATGGGCATGATTACTTTTAGTTAGTGATGCAGAGGTGGGATGGACAGGCTGCCGGGGAGGCAAGAGCTCCGGAGGCATCAAAGGCATCACAGCTGCAGCAGCCCAACACAGAGCAACTGGTATGCAGTCTGGGTGTTGCTGCTGAGGCTTCCCCTGGCTGCCTGGGCTTTTTCCACCAAGTCTGGTGTATTTAGACTGAAAACTCTTCAGGCTAGGACTATCTCATTTTGTGTTTGGGTAGTAATTGGAGCAGGACCCTGAGCTGTAGCATTGATGAGTATTTGTATTCCCAGAGCCAGACAGGGCAGTCCAGAGGCTTGTGCGATAAAGCACAGATTGAATTAAGAGGAGTTTCATTGTTGTTTTGTGTTTCGCTGCATGGGTTTTTGAAGAGTCCACAGTAATATAAAATCTTTAGAAGTCTTTACTTGGAATAGAGCTCACATTAGGTGGGACAAAAACACTACTGAAAACTGGGGGGTTTTTTCTGTTTTGATTGTGCTAATTCTTGGAGAATGAGTTAAAGCATCCTTTCAGTGCTTAGCCCGATCAGGGGAAAAGTGTTAGCACTTTTCTTACTTTGTCCTTCTTGGCCTGTATCAGAGGCACTTGAAGAAAAGTTTGTGCAGGGATTTCTGCTGGGGCCCTATCAGAAGTCCATCTATCTTGGTTTAAAACAATTAGAGCGTTTTTCCAGCGAGTGTTGGAGTGTTCGGATAAGTAGGCACTGGTCCTGCTGCATTCCAGACTTGCTAATGACCCTGGAGCTTCTTTGCAGCTAGTCATCTCACCTGGCGGAGAGACTGCAGATGTCCTCAAGAAAGGTCACTTTTCCTTGCAGAAAAAATCCCTCCAATCCCTCCTACCGCCATCTATATGGGCCCATCCCACCTAAAAACAAATGAACATTTGCATTGCGGCTGACTTATCCTGACTATGCCCGTTGAGGGCAGTGAAAGGTCTTTTTCTTGCTGCTCTTTTAGAAAGGCATTGTGCTGCCTCTGAAGGTATCTCTTGTCAGTAGCAAAAGCAAAATACTTGAGGTCAGGTGTCTGCTGCCTAAGGAAGTCACGTTGTTTAAGATTGCTCTCTAATAGAAAACAGCCTTCGAAAGGTAACCCTTGCATTCCTCCTCATCTACAAAAGGTTGAGCATCTCAGGCAGTCTGTACTGCACTGGTGAACGGGACAAGGATAAGCAGCTCAGGGCAGGAGTTCAGAAAGCAGAGCAGCAATACAGAAAAACCCCACGGTAATTTGATCAGCTTGCATTTGCACATCAAATCTGAATAAGCAAGCACATCCACATGGATATGCTTTAGTTGCTTCTGCCTCCCCCAGCTTTTCTCTTGTGCTCTCAAACCTAAATAAGCTAATCTGATGGTTATTAAGAACATGAAGTCCAAAACACCAAGAAAATGAAAGGAAAGCCCTGATCAGTTCCATTCTTGTTGGTCAGCTGGGACGGATGGATGAACAGACACACATGTATGCACACACGGAACACATTCTTTTCTTAGCTGTTCTGGCACTTACACCAGTGCTGCTCGTAGGAGAATTTAGATCAGGCCAAAAGTTGCATCCTGCAGGAGTAAGTGGGTACATCCACCCAACTAGGCATACAAGCTTTTCAGTGTCCTGTCCTACAGCTCTTGTTACAGTGAAGGGAGCAGATCTCATCAGTGGCTACATGGAGTTAACCTCTCAGCAGCTGTTTCTACAAAATGCATTATCAGTTAATCCGCATTCCTGGCATCACGTGGAGAAAGCAGACCACTCTTGCTAGATTTTGGGGTCTTTGGGCTGTATGTTGGCATAGAGACCTAGAGACCCTGAGTTTTGGCTGTCTAGGTCAGCATGGAAAGATGAGCAGAAAGCCTCCTTGAGCAGTCTGGTTTGCAGTGTCTGTGTTGGCTTACTGTTCCTGGGAAAGGTTTGTTACTTGAGTGTACTGAGTTAGGGAGAAGAGCATGGATCTGCTTTGACTGAGTGTGGTTTGGAGTGTGAATCTGCACAGACCCTCACGAGACTGCGTAACAGACTGTGAGAACAGGGATCAATGAGGACTGTTGTAATTAGGACAGGTAGAAGTTTTGCTCTAGCCAAGGTTGTTGTAATAAATCCATTGTATATTAACAGGTTTTCAGATGTTGGCGCAGAATTTGGCATAGCGTTCATTAAAGCTGGCTGCCTGTGTGGCACTTGTGACTAATGCATGTGAACTGCACCTAAATATGTCTCCCTAATGGCAGTTTTATCCCAGAGTTGTTATTGCTAAATTCTCCTTTTGCCCATAGAGATGTCAGTGTATTATCTTTGGCATTGTGAGCCCATTGTGTTTACCGCCATGGAAAAAGGTCTGTCCTGTTGCCACCACAGCTTGCTATGCTTCTCCGTGGGCTCAGCTCCTAACAAACATTTACACTGCTTTAACCTCCCCTTCACTTGAGATGGTAGCAAATATTGGTCCTATACCTGCTTTCTAGTGCCAGGTGCTGCTTAAAGACCACTTCTGAGGGTGTTTTTTAAGAGAAAAATCCCGTCTGTGACTTAAATGTGCTTATGTTACTGGCTGTAATAAACAACTCACTAAATAAATCAGTCTGCAAAAGCTGACCAAGGTGGAATATTTGCCTAGGGCAAGGCAGGCTTTTTCTTTTTTTTTTTTGGCTTGTTTTTTTTTTTCTTTCTTCCTTTCTCTTCAAGCCTTGCTGCCTCCTAGATGGAGGGCTGTGATTCAATGTCACTTGGCCTGAATGTCCTCTTTGGAAGCCAAGGCCTGTGTGAGATATGTGGTCCTTGTCTGCCCTGCCTAGCAGGCTGCAGGAGCTCTCTTGAAGGTACTTTTTGTACCTGCACCTTTAATCCAACAGCAAGTTCATTATGCCATAGGCATGAAATGTGAGGCCTGGCATGGACCAGAAAACTTTGGGGTCCTTACTCGGAGATGAGCGAGAGTGTGTGGAGTTGGTGGCACACAGTCAGCACTTTTCTGGTAGCTTAGTAGCTTCTCTGCAAAGCCAGAACAGAGGGGAAATGTGCTGCTATGTACAAATATGCTTGGCACATGCAGCTGACACAGGAGCACTAGGGCAAAGCTTGGTCTTTGGTGAACTGAACTGTAGCCTGAAAAAATAACTGGGGACATCAGTGGGCCATCAGGGTGAGGAGCAGGGCAAGCTGGCTTTGCTGTCTGCTGTAGGGCAAATCCTAGCCAAGAGCAGAGGTGTCCTGTGCCTTGGAACATCAAACCCCTGGCTCTGCCAGATGTCAGGGAGCAAATCCTGTGGTGGCAACTGAGGCCATGACTCTCCTGTATCGCTGCATCTGCTGTTGCCCTGCAGTCACCTCCTTTGTTGCTTTAAGCTATTGCACAGAGGGCCCGTCGTGTCATGTTCTCACACATCTTGGTGTTTCCTCCTGAAGTGTGGAAAGCTAGACTGGCAGAGCCCAGCCACATCCCTCCCTGCTCAGAGTGCTGCTTCATCGCCCCCGGCAGCCCCACAGTAAAGGCTGAGGCACATCCTGCACAGGTTTTTTTCCCAGGCTGAAGATTGTCCCTGGAAATTATTAGTCCAGATGGAATTAATTTTTTTTTTTTTAGGTTTTTTCATTGTCTTTTGAAAACCAGGGGTCTGTTTGTGCCCATTAGGCTGTTACTTTCTGAGCAAAGCAACAACACAAAAATTGGGCTAATCCTCAGTTGGTAAATGGCTGTATTCTGCCAAGTTCTTAGAAAAACGCAACCAAACCTAGCTACCTCCATATCTTATTTGCTATTTCATTTTGCTTTCCAAAACACAGTGAGAATGACGTTTTCTGAGCATGACTTTGCCCTCTGCAGAACAGGAGGGAAGGTTTGGGTCAGACACTTAGTTACCGATCTCTGCTCTTCTCTATTTGCCTTTTCCCTTGTGTAAACTTGAGGCATGAGGCTACTGGAGATGGTCACATGTCCGATATTTCTATTCATGAACACAGTACTTTAACATTTATTCTCCTGGGCTTTAATGTACTTTGCTTGGTTCTGTCTACGTGTGGTTTGCCTGCTGCAATTCTAATATTCAACAGACATTGTAGGTAGAGGAAGGTCAGAAGCATCAACTTTCCATATGACCTTGACAGATTCAGCTAGTGAAAGTTACAGAATTGGATTATGGGATTTACAATGAAAAGATGGTTTAAGGGACAAGAGAAACTGCACCTGCTATTTTCAAATGCTAGCCTGGTGTAGTAGCAATCAGGAGGGACACAATTGAGGGAAGCAGAAGGTAGAAGACATACGTGAAGTTTAATTTTGTTTGTTTTTCTGTGGGTTTTGTGGTGTTTCTTTAATACAGTTCTTGTGCAATATTGTTCCAGAGCGTCGGCATGGGCTTTTCTGTAATTTATTATAGAAGAAAAATCAATGACTTGCCATTGTTTATATCTTCTAGGTTGAATTGATTTTTTTTTTTACTTAGAAATAGTCCCACATTGAAACCCACAGGAATATTAACATTGCTGGATGTCACCTACTTCACATCCTACTCTGTACATGCAGTGGTCCCAGGGCTAAACATGCTTCTAAATGTGCTCTCTTTACTGGGCACTAAATGCCTTATTTTGTAACTGTTATCAATCAGTTCCTTCAGTAGGTCTGTTGAAAGGCAGGTCTGTAAAGTCTTGTTTTGGAGAGAGCCTCTTTTTGATACTGTTTTAAGGAAACCTATTTTATTGTGCTTTTTACATTCCTGAACCTAGGAAAGTAGTGGAATAATACTTGGAAGACAGTAAAAATGCTCAGTTCAGAACTCTAAATGATGATACTTCTACTCTGTTTAAACCTCATTTCAAATATGTGGTGGTAACAGACTGATATGGTTTACAAATGTAGTATAATCAAAGTGCCTTGGTGGATACAAAACAAAAGAGTTTGATGAAGTCTTTATTCCTGTCTTTTGTGGCATGAGATTGCTGTTACTGGAAGTAGTAATCTCTCAGATAAACATGTTTTTCTGCTCTGAGGCTCTACAGCTCAAAAATACACTTTGACAGTGCCATACTCTTTTAATATATATTTCTTGGACTTGGTAAACACTGTCCATTGCTTGGAGCAAGCTAAAATGTTCCACAAACCAAAAACATTAAAATCAATACACTTTTTTTCATTGAGCATGCCATTGGCCTCAAAGAAGACAGCTTGGCAGGGGAACAGAGCTGGAAAGAGTTGTCAAGATGTAAAAATATAATGAAGGAGCTACAGGACTTTTCCCCAACAAAATAACTGCTCTCAGTTTTTAAGAACCTTCAAGTATAACAAGCAGCTTGGAATGAAAATCCTGCATGAAAGCAGGAGGACAGCCATGACCTCTTTGTGCTGTCCTGGGGAAATTCACTGGAACACTGCTGTATTCAGCAATGTGCAAAACTTCACTCACAGCAGCTCTCAGTTCCCTAATTGCCAGGTGAATAAGGATTTGGGAATTTAGGCTAGTGCCTGTGGCTGCTTAGAGTCTACTGGAATGCAGTAGTTGCATGTTCCCCTATTCCTAATTAAAATATATTTTAAAATGTCAGGGTGATAGCACTTGTTTTAATACTTGAGCTCTGTAGTAACATTTCTTTCTGGAGCTGGATTTGCCTGCCGAGGTCAGTGGTTTGAAGTGATTAGGAATGGCTGTGAGTGGCTGTCACCAGTTAAGGTGCTACCAAAAAGGGAGATGAGGACATAGAAACGCTGCTCTCTGCTTTGTTTTTGTCTCCTGCTCTGGTTTGAGCTGTGCAACAAAAACAAGTTTGACAAGCATTTTGAGGCTGCAGATTTTAAGTGAGTCCTAGATAAGCATGTTTGAGTTCCAGCAGAGCACATCTGATCTTGCAAACCCCCCTGTCTAAGTGCTTTGCACTTCTACACAGACTATTAGAAAGGACTGACATGTGCAGTAGGGCTTGGCCGTGCTGCGCATCTGTTTGTTGCCAGCATTTGCAACTGATTGCTCTCTTACCCTGGTGTGAGGGAAGCGCTGTGATGTGCTCAGTGTACATTTTTAGTATACTGGTGAAATTGTTCAGCTGCTAAACTGTTTATGCCACGTGGGGGGAAGCATGTCCCCTGCTTGGGCAAAGTGCTGCTGTCCCTTATATGCCTTTTGGTGGCGACCTGTCCAACTATGCAGTAAGTAGATGACCAAAGCCCTGTCACCTTGGCCACTTGCCACAGGGGTTGGTCATCCTGCGTTGGTGGCAAGGGGCAGCTTTCTAGTCTTGTGATGGGAGAGAGCCTTTAAGCACAGCACATCCCCCTGAGCCAGTGGCACACAACACAGCCCCTACAGCCTGGTTTGTGTCTGTGGTAGGGGTTGGCTTTCACAGACAAAGGCTGGAATGACAAAGAGATGGAAGCGTTTACGGGTCTTTAGCAGTGTTTGTTCAGCAGTCTCCTCAGCTGGCTGTTGGCAGCTTTGTTTCTGGACTTGAATATATTTTGCAAAAATGATGCTGACATTTTCTACCTTCTGTCCTTCTTTCCATCTTTTCTGCAAAGCAAAAACATCCCAGCAGAACAGTCACAGGGGGAGGCCAAAGAGCAGCATCACTGTCTTAGAGCCAGGGGTTGTGTTGGAGTCCAGGGCACTCCTCTGGCTGCCCTGGGGGGTCTGGAACCCCGACAGGAGGGTCTGAGACCTTGGCAGAGAGCCCAAGACAGTACCGTCTTTGACCTTAACCCATGGGAAAAATTGCCAACATTATGAGAAGAATTACAAGCTACAAAACTGTAAAATAGATAGTAGTATAATTTATCACTGGGTGAAAAATATAGAATCTGGGGTTTTAGAATGGAGGAATTTGAGCAATGTCCTTCTGTCCCTTGCCCCTTCTTCTTTCTTCTCTCTCCTCCATCTTCTGCTGTGACGGTAGCTCGTAGAGATTGGTGTAGATAGACTCGACATTTTTAAAATTAATTGGTATAGGTTTATAAACAAGGACACGTTTAAGAAAGTGGTTGGGTCACTGAACCCCTCGAAAAGGTACGGGACGTCCCACCAGGGGACAGTTCGCCGGGGATCTCAGATTGTGTGCAACTCCGTGGCAATCCAGCAGCGGTGGCTGATAACAGGCTCTGAGATAAGAAAGAATAAACATCACTGAAACCTGAACCCGTGAGCTCCGTTTTTCTTTAGGCTCTGAGACCAAACTTTGGGAGGAAAAAGCCTAAAATGGACAGATGTCCAGGCCATCAGCCCACGACAGAGTTGTTGTGTCTGCTTTCCATTCCTTGTGCATTTTTCTAACTCCCTGGACATAGAGCTAGACCCTACCTGGACTGAAGTGGTTGTGTTTTACTGACCTGTTCTTTTAAAGTTGCAGGAGGATATAACGTTTTGGGTTTTTTAAGCTCAAACATTGGTTGGCGTCCCAAGGCTCTGCCCCACAGCTGTAGGGAGATGAAAACTGGACAGACTGGGACTGTGCAAAATGCACCAGGGGCAGACTGGGACTGTGCAAAATGCACCAGGGGCAGACTGGGACTGTGCAAAATGTACCAGCCTCCCTTCAGTAGGGTGAACACAGAGTGTCTCCTTGGTGTGCTCCAAGGGTTTTCAAGCTGCCTTGCACTTGCATGCGCCACTGAGCTTTGCTTTGAGCTCTCAGTTCAAAAGGACCCAAAACTCTTGTCATAGCTGCCAAATGTCACCTGCTTTCATTTGGAATCATGCAAAACATCAAGGTTCACTCATTTCAGTCAAAATCAAATCTAGGCTTGCTCAGAAAGGGCTTGACCTAACATTCATTGTAACCATGAAATTCAGTTGCTGTTTTAGTGACAGGCTGGGGCTTCCTTGAGAGTGCTGGGAACGTTGGTAGCCCTCAGAGCTTGTCATAGCTATTCTGGTTTTTCCACTGAAGGTGTGTGGAAAGGCAGGTCTGACTCTTGTCCTCTGTACGCTGACAAAAGTCATGTCCCTGTTCACCTCAGCAGCCCTGGGTCAGAGCTGACATGCTGCTGCTGCAGCTCAGAGCATCGTTCAGAACAGCATAAAATTTGCAAACGATTCTTGAGTGACTGTAGGGGAGCTGAGTTGGGCCGAAATAATACCTGGGGCGATTTTGGTAGTTTTCTTCTCATCTGTCTGTGCAGGGCTCAGGGAGGTGGCTCTTTGGACCCAGAGGTGGGAATTTCAAAGTTAGGCAAAACTCATACTAGAGATGTTGTAAAACTATGGTTTGTGCTTTTTATGGGCTGTTCGAATTATCTTTCCATTAAATTCTGTATTCATGAACTGTACTGTAGTTTCTTGGCTAGAACATGCATTTCACAGACTCTGTACCATCCATAGCTGGAAACTACCAGATAAACCTTAACTCTAGCGTTTTTATTCACACACATTGAAATTGAAACTTGTATATGATAGGAAGTCTGTGTTGCTTCCCTTGCCTTTGAGGCTGATTGCCACCTGGTAATACTAACTAGAAGACACATTTTGCTTTTTCTTTCCAGCTATGATCTATTCACAGCAGGATCCTCACCATAACAGCAGTCTCTGGGCTCTCTGTAAATGAGCGTTACACCTGCATTTGAAAAATGTCAGCAGCCAGCTGTGCTGTATTTTTTGTTGCTGTTACAAGTAACTTTAGAACACCAGCTTCTTTGTACCCGATGTTGTATAAGCAGATGTTGTATAAGCAGGGGTGCTGGCGTAGGAGGGGTGAGGAGCATGGACTCTCCAGAATCCCAGAATCTGTCCCAAGAGGAGTAGAACTTGAAAGCCTTTGCGATGAGTTATTTCAGAGAGGGAGGATGGAGTGCTGGCATTAGGTTTGGGAGTCTTTGACGCAGCACAAATCCACTTCTAAACAAGACAGGGAACAAAGCATAGGATAAACTTCCATGTGACTATCCACAACAGCTTGGAAAACTGAGTTCAGTGACAGTCTGGAAGGATGTGCTTGACACGACTGTTCAGTTTTGTTTTGTTCTGATGGCTTGGATGATGGAATAGAGAGAGTATGCTTAACAAGCATACTCTGAGGGTAGGGTGCTCTGAGCTGGGAGGAACTACAGATATTCTTTCGAGAACCAGATGTGGAGTTGCAGATAGTCTTGACAGGTTGAAAAAGTAATCCACAAAAAGGCGAGTGAGTTCAGTAAAAGCAGTATGAAATACAGCATTGGACTGAATCAGCTCCGTACAGGGTGCAGCATAGCTGGGTCTGGAGTAGTTCTAGAACAGGCTTGTTGAGAGTGAGTCAAAGAATATTACATTGTTAGTAGGAAAGAAAATGCCATGCAGGGATGTAGAAGCAGCAGTGTTGTCTGCAGGACATGTGAAAAAGTCTGTGTATCTGCACAGCACTGGTCAGGGGTTAGGTGGACTACAGTGTCCCCGTGCAGGTACCCACAGCAGCAGGGACTGGGGGAGTAGCCTAAGGAAAAGCTTGGAGACTGTGCTGGGAGAGTTGAAAGAGGATGGTTTGCATAGTCTAGAGCTGAGAGTTTTAAGGAAGGGGGGTAAATGTGACCACAGCCTTTAAGTATGGGCCCTTTCGCAAGGAGGAAGAGAATAATTCCTGTTCTGGCCTAAACCAGAAGTTTTAGGTTTCTTTTGCAAGTGGAGCAAATCTGCAGTTGAAAATCAACTGTGAGGAGACTGATGTGTTGGAGTCGTGTCTGGAAAATACACGAGTAATGGGTACAAAGAAAATAGGTGATCTGTGTGGGCAATGGGGAGATGTATCACTTCACTACATTCTTCTAGACCTGCTTTTAGGATGCTTGTAGGTGGAGTAACAGCCTTCCATGAGAACATGTTCAAGGAGTGTTTTGTACATAATTACCCTTTAAAACTTCTCTGTGAAAGTGAGCTGCTCCAACACTGCTAGGAGGAAAGCATTGCTCTTAAGCAGAAGTTACCTGATGTATTGGGCCAGGGTCAGTGTTCAAGGGAGGTTGCAAGGTTACAGTTCTCACTGACTCATTTGGCAGCATAATTTCTGAAATTTCATTAGCCTGTAGAAAGGACTTGCAGATAAGGTGTGTTCAGGGCTGGCTTTAAACTGCAGCGAGTGACAGCTGGGCTGCATGAACACCTATCTGAGACGTAACACTCGCTAATGATCAGACTGACTTGTCAGATACAGCCTCCTTTGTTTTCCAGTTGAAAACATGCTATTTCCATGCTATTTGATGTTGTTTGCCAGTGGAAGATGTTTGATCCAGCAGTGAGATAGACAGCTAGCTCCCTTCCTCCAACGCAGCCCTCTACCTGTGTGGAAAGAGGAGCATGATGCAGCATTGGAGGTGGCTGGATGAGCCATGCAGCGCACTGGAGATGGCACTCGACTCAATTGAGCTGGCATTCCACTTGCTCAGCCCTGGAGCAGGTTGCTTAGGGACAAACTGTAGTGAGCACAAAGCACTTGAGTAGAGGTGGTGCGCTGGTGGTTTGCTGTCCTGGAAGGGTAACTTTGAAGCTGCAAGTCCTTTATAAGATGGGTGAAAGACTTAGAGCTTGGGCATCACCAGATACCAGGTCTACCTCCCAAGACCTCTGTAGAGAGCAGATGGCAGTAGGGGTAGACCTGGAGCAGCATGTGCTGCTCAGTACGTGTTCTTAGCTGTGCTGCATGGACACAGGGATGCAACCCTGAGCTTCCCACTTTTTGCCTCCCACTGTTGCAGGACAATTCATGCTCTGTGGCAATTCTGCAGTCTGCCCTGCAAATGTGGGGCAGACGCCATTGTCGTTGAGGTTGTATTGTGTATGAGAAAGCCATGCAAGGCTGTGGCAGGAGCGAGGATCCACAGCCAGCAGAGAGCCTCTGTGTGCATGTGGTGAGTGGGATGGAAAGCGGAGAGTGTTTCATGCCTCAGCACTGGAGCAACAGGCACTGAGTAAGCAGGGCCAGCACATCTCTGAATGTGCCTCCCCACTGAGTTCCTCTTGAGGAGGTGGAAATCTGCTGCTTCATGCAGGGAAAAGTTATGTAGACAAGCTTTTTTGCCTTTTTTGTTTTGTTGCCTGGTTTTGTGCAAAACACGGAAATCCTTTCCTGCTTGGTCTCTTTTCATTCTTTCTGCTGTCAGTCATTGCACATGTTATCAATGTCAGTGGAAAAGACTGCACAGTCAGGGCACCAACCTACTGCAGCCTCCAGTGTGTGAAAAGCTGCATTAGCTTGAAGATTTTCACATGAGAGCTGCTGATGATTGATGGGACATATTGTGCAGTCATTAAAACAGGAAATGTGTGTCTGGAGCCCCTCACGGGTGTCCGGGATTAAAGAGACCATAACAAACTGTGTTACTGGTGCACATATGAGCAAGCATTGGGGTTTGTGCTGGAAGCCTTGTTTCTGCAGCACAGTTCAACTCACTTCAGCAGCCAGGGAGGAGAGAATTTGTGCAACGTGCTTAGGGGAGGTTCATCCAGCCTGGTGCAGTACCCAGAATGCTCTTATTTGTATCCCTCTGAGCTCGGATGCAGATGACAAGGTGCAAACTGCACACAGCCAGGTGTAATGCAGGTTTTTCTACTGGTTTTCAGTGTGCTGCTGTCAGTGCTGCACTCCAAACAGCTGGCTTTGTTGCGGTGCAAGTGCTGTCATGTTAGCTGGTGTCAGATGCCAGCCATTTACAGTATACGCCATCACAGCATGACTTAAGTTGGCAACACAGAGTCAATCACATGCCAGCAGCCTACTGTAAGGGTGGGGGAGTGTGTGGGAAGAAATGGGGAGAAGATACTCTTATAAAATCCTTTAATGATTTATTTTTAATATCAATTTTTCAAGCCTTGGAAAGTGCAGTCCATATGCTTTTCCCTCCTGGCTGTAGTTGACAAAGAAGCTGATGAAGATGGTCCTTCAGTCTCCTTCCATTTTGCGAGGAGCCAGAAAATACAGCTATATTTAGCATGTTACCAAGGCCAGCAAAAGTCTGTTACTGGGTGGTGATTCCCTGGCTGCAGGCTTGTGTGCCACCCAGGACAGGCTGGGAGTGCGCCTGTCCTGGAGTCAATACTCGGGCTAAATTGACAGCAGCAAATTTCAAATTTCCAGTTACAGGAGGATGGCTGCGCTGGTGCCAGCAGGCTCAGTGTGCTGCTTACCAGCACAGATCAGTCTCTGAGCACCAAGCCCCTTCCCAACACGATACCACTCCAGGTGCTGTGATGGTGCTTTTTGGTTCAACACTCAGCTTGGAGAATGTCTCAGTTGGCCTTCTGTACACAACCCTGGAACAGGCCTGTGCCCTATGCTGAGCTTTTGATATGCTGGAGCCACAGCTCGTCCCTGCAGGAAATCTGTGCCTTGTAGCATAAATATGCTCATCTAGAACTTGGGGGCCTGACTCCTGTTGTATTTTCTCATGTTGTATTCCTAGGTCACACAGGTATAAAGTGGAGTTGTCCTTATTTATCCCCAGCCCGGTATCCACACAGCAGATTTGCTACCAGTTCCCTGTTGCTTTCCCTGCTGTGTTGCAGCTGGTACTGAGGAGTTAAAAATGGCAGTTCCTTTGTCCTTCTGGCAGCTTTTGTAGAGCTGAAATTGGTCTTGAAGAGTGTGTGTTTCTGGGAAGTACCAAGAACTGTGGGTGTTGTGATGGTAGAGTAGAAAAAGGGCTCACCCCTACCAGCGTTGGAGTTCAGGGGGTACTAGTGGTGCCCATCGCTATAGAGCAAGACATCTTCAAAGTTGTTACATAGCAAAATGTCTAAACTGGGAACATTTTGTGTCACTCTGTCACATCATCAGTTCCTAAAATTCATCTGAGAGATTAAGAACTTGCTGTGGTGCTGGAGAGGGCAGCTCAACTCAGCTGTGGCTTCCAATACCCCCTGGTGAAACACAGTGGTTGGTGGTGCTCAGGATCAAAATGTTGGTGAGGAGGAGTTAGACCAAAGGTATGAGTTTGAATCTGAGTGTAGCAGTGATTAATTTAGTCTTTCTGAGCCCTCGAAGGCCAGACTGACAGCGCTTCACAGCCTTTGCTCTGCAACAGCATCTGCGTAGCTCTGTCTCTTACAAATATATGTCCTTGAAACCAGTAGCACTGTGTGGGCACTAGTTTCAGCTTACAGGCTCTGTCTGCAAGACCAAGGCCTCATGCTGTATGGTGGTTTTTTATTGGTAGTAAAAATGTTCTGTTTGTAGAACCCCCTGTTGGAATTAAACAAACTATGAGAGGAAAAAAAGTAGAAGAAAGCTTCACACCAAGCTAGGGTTGCTGATAGCAATGATATTCACAATTTCAGTCGAAACAGCAAAGTCCTTCTCAAGTTGAAGTCAACTGTGTAAGTATTGTTGACAAAAAACAATAATTCTTTTCTTCATCTTCTCCATTCCTGCAGTGTAGAAACATCTACACTGATTTATTCCAAATTTGGTAGAAATAAGTGTCTTCCCAACCCAAAACACTTGTGCCAAGTTATAGTCAGGAGAGATTTCTAAGGCTGTTGTGTAAGCCTGTGGAGGCTGGAGCTTAGAATTGAGCAGCTGCCTGGCCATGGACAGCCTGTGGTTCTGTAGGGTCTGCTCCCAGTGAGCAGCAGCTCTGCAGAAGCTGTGGAGGTGAGACACTGCAGATATGCTCCAGGAACCCTAGACTCTTGCTGGGTTCCAGGTGATGGGAAGGGCTGTAGAAAGGCCTGGTCCCATGCAGCCGTGAGGATGACCCAAACCTGCCTAGTGCTGATGAGTGTTCTCCTTGCAGAATAATGTGGTTCTTTCCTTTGTAGTGGCACAGGGTATCTGAGCACCAGTCAGCTTCGTTGTGCCATTTTACCCTCACTTCACACAGATGTGAGAAAGTGTCTGGTGATGAAGATTCATGTCCTTAGGGGCAGTGAGCAATTAACTTACTGCTGGAGATCTGGGGCTTTTGGATTGCTGAGAAGCCGAAATGATAGCATTAAAAAGCCTCTTTCTTTTTGAGTTGGGTTGTTGGGAGCCACTGGGCTCTTTCAGGAGCAGGGCAGAGTTTCATTCCACAAAGCCAGGCTGCTAAAGTTTGGAAGTGGGTTTTTTTCCTGTCCACTGGGTTTAGCCCATAATTTCTTGCATTTAATTATTTGCCTTTTGTTTAACTCTGATCTCCTTGGAGCAGGTAAGAGAGGAGCCTGTTCCCATGACACATGTCAAGCAGCCCCTTTTAAGCTGCAGTCAAGCTCTGCAGCACTCTCCCCGGTGAAGCTGTTGTCACCACCAGGAAGCGGGGCAGAGAAAAGCTTGGAAATCTCAGGCTGCTCTGCAGCGACCTGGCATGCTGGTGAGCCTGGCTGGGGATTCAAAACCAGCCCCTGCAGTGGGTCATGCTGTTGGCTTTTTGCAGTGGTACTTGGACTGTCCACTGATTCCACCTGTATGTTTACAAAAACCTTAAAGAGCCCCCAGGAGAGTATCCTAGGTGCATCAGGGACTCATCCCAGGAGGTTCCCACCTGAGCCTCGGGTGCAGTGGTATGTAACAACTGTATCCTTGTGGACCTGGTTATGGGGTTTCAGCTCTGCTGCACATGATCCTGCTAACAGGGGCAGGTACGTGGGGTCATCTGATGTGCCCCTTTTGGAAAGCAAATTTAATTACACTGAAACTGAGAACTCTGTGTCCAGCCCTTGATGAGAGTGCCTGGGACAGGCTGGATAATGTATGATCCTGTGCTTTTGCTGGCTGCAGGAACTGTTACTAATTATCTGTCGTGGAACAGCTCTGTGGCTTCCAGGTCTGGCTTTATTTTAATAGGCTCTGAATAGCTCAAAAGAATTTGTTCCTCAAAAAAGTTACCATTTTTACATTAAAGTTTTATAAATAAGCATAAAGTTACATTAAGTATTTAATGTATTCTGTATGCCTCTTGTTTCTTGAGGAAGAACTTCAAGAAGAAAGGGGGGAAGAGAAACACCTTATTATTCAAGAACTATTTCATCTTAATGACAGCATTTGTTACTAGCTTTCTTATTCAGTGATGTATTGATATCTATCTTCTTATGTCTACTCGCAAATACAATTAAGGTAAAGCACAGTTTATATATGTTTTTAAAGTGATGATCTCAGTTGATTTGCAGGGATAACATCAGTCATTTCTTGCTTTTTAGGAGCTACTGGCATGGCCAGTGCTTACATTTATTGCAGGGGGGAAGGAGTCAGTGCTGCAACACGCATCACTTTTGACAAATGAAAGCATGAAGGGGGAAAATTGTTTCAGTTCTTCCTCCTGTGACTGCCAGTTCTCAGCATTTTGGGGTACCTGCATGTTGTGCATCAGAGGTGCTGCCCTACAGAGCTGTCCTCTTAAAGTTTTATCCAGTGCAGCTGGGGAAGTGGTGGAGACAGTTTTGTTTCTTGCTGACTGGTTGTCAGGGCCAATTAAGTGGTCTGGTGTTGGGAAGGAGGGGAAAAGCAACCCACACTAGGAAACACGGAATTTTTCTTCTTGTTTCTGGAATTGTTGCCACTAGCTTCTGAAAGTATTGGTGTTTGTGTTAGATTGTTTGGTGTTTTTTCTTACAACAATCATTTTAACATCAGGAAGCCTGACTTTGGTTTAGCTTGATAGTATTCGGTTAGTGTTACTGCAGGAGAAGTCATGTTGCTCTTCTCTTCACAAATAAAATATATATAAAAATCACATATAAATCACTATATAAAAATCACAAAAGAGGCACAGTAGCTACCAAGCCACCTCCCCCTCAATGGTTGTGTTGTTCCAGTAACCCAGAACAATCCTTAGTTAAATTTCTCCAGCTGCCCTGGGTGTTACATTCACTGAAATCCTGTTCCATTATGTTTTTTAGGGCCGGTGTACCCGAGAGAACTGCAAATATCTCCACCCTCCCCCACATTTAAAAACACAACTTGAAATAAATGGACGCAACAACCTGATCCAGCAGAAGACGGCCGCAGCCATGTTTGCTCAGCAGATGCAGTTCATGCTACCGGGCACGCAGCTACAGCCAATTGTGAGTTACAGCCACAGATCCTTTGGGTTCACACTGCTCCCTGTTCCTCCCCTGCTTCTTCACAGAGGGCCCAGCCCTGTGCCTGAGCTCAGGCCATTGTCTGTGCTGCCCAGAACTGGGCAGAATCTTCCAGATGGGTGTCTGATGCTGCCTTTGCATCACCTTGCAGGCTTTGTCTCTCTTTTCCTCTGATAACTGAGGAGCTGTGAGGTTCAGGGCTTCAAGTGGAAGGGTCTTACCACCAGGTGCTTATTTGACCAGTTGATTTATGTACATCCCAGAAGTTCTGAGTGGCTCAATTTCAGTGGATTCTGTTTCAGATAGTTGTTTTACGCTGAGATTATGCTGACTCCCTTGGACTAGATGTGTTGCACCATTGGGCTAAAACTGGGGAAGATGAATCCCATCTAGACTTTAATACTTTTTTGTGTCTGGGAGTGAGACCCATTTCACTGCAGTTGTCCCAGCAGAGAGTTATGCTAATGTTACAGCCCTGTCACTTGTTTTTCACAGTAATGGTGATTTAGAGTAAGAGCAGGAAAGATTTGCTTCTCTTCATGTAGGAGGGGAAGCCTATGGGAGACAGGTGTTTGCAGAGCAGGTAGTTCAGAGAAGCCTTCACTACCTGTCCCTGCTTTGGCTTGTCAGTTAAAACAGGTTCCAGGCTGGAGAACCCTGTTATGCCAGGGAGAGGATGACTTGTGTCTGCCGGTTGGTGTATCTGGGAGGGGATGACACTTGTCAGCTGAGTTTTAGTCTGTCATAATGTATATTTTAAGAACTGTCAGAGATCTTGAAGCAGCTCTTCAATGCTGATGTGAATAAGCTGCACTGAGAATTGATTGGGAGTTCTCAGTTTAAAGTTGGGGCTGAGTATCTTTTCTGGGGCAATGTGCACTTAGTGAGCTGTAGTTGGGTGAGGCTCCTTGTGCTGTGCCACATGGGGGGAGTGGCCAGATCCCTTGGACAAGCTCTTCTAGCCTGAAGGTGTCAAGCTTGTGAACCAGCCTGAACTTGGCTTCCTAGTGTCCCACCTACAGTGCCTGGCCTCTCTGCCCATGTGCGTCACAGCTTTGAAAAGCTCAGATGTTTCTGGTTTATTCTCACCAGAGAACAGTGAAATATTCCTCCTCATTGGAGGAATGTTGTGATGTTTGGTGTAAGAGCTTGTGATGGAGTTGTTTCAGCAGGGAAAGCTGCCAGTGTCCCTTCATGACGGTGGTCTGCTACCAGATTGGGGCATTTCCTCAGTCTGGCATATTCCTCCTGTGTTTTGAGGGCTTTTCCATGTTTGCCATCACTCCGATCATCCTTTGTGTCTGCTAGTAGCTTTATCTTAGCCCTGCCATATAAGCTAGGAAAATGCTCTTTATTCTTCCCATTTTGAAGATGGAAAGGTGAGAGAAAATTTGCCACAGAAAAGGTCTTTAGTTGTGCTGTGCCTTAGACTCTTATCTGCTGTAGTCTTGCACCTCTTTTTTTTGGAGTTTGAAAGTATGTCCACATCAAAAGGAAATCTTGAATTCCCACAAAATATTAGCACTGGTTTCCAAGCCCTGTACCAAAAGCAAACCCTTCCTGTTTGGAGTTTTCCTCTGTGGGGAATTCATGGTGGACACTCTTTGGCTAGCTATTCAAAGCATCTTTGGGATTTCCTCTTTGGAAAGTTCCCGTCTTCCCACTTTGCAATCTTGCAGGTCCAGTATGCTCCTAAATTTTACTCCTGCCTTTTAAATTACCTCTGATACTGAATGTGTTGGTTTGTCTGGTTAGTGCTCTCTTTTCAGAGCTAACCTTATCTGATGAGAAGGCCCCCAGTTTCTAAATTGTGCCATGAGGGAGACATGGGCAAGGAAGAAAAATAAAAATTTGTTCTGCAGTGACTGTCCCCTTCCTGCTTTCCCACACTTTACTCAGACTAAACAAGCTCTTGGTCTGATTCCTGCAGCCCAACTTGCTCCACACCAGTTTCAGGATAAACAAGAGATTGCTCTTTCAACTGCCTTTGATTTCCCAAAGATGCTGTCAGTGGAAGCTGGCTTTGAGAATTTTTTTCTCTCTGAGGGAGAAGGGCGGGGCCTCCTTCTGGCTACACGTGAAATTTGTCAAAGCAGAAAGTATTGTATCAGATGCAGCAGCAGAACAAATCCCATGTGATCAGAAAGCTGATCAGTGAGATGCCTGCTTAATTGGGATGCTTGCCAGAGATGAGATTTGAAACAGCGTGCTTAATAGCTCCAAGCAACAGCTGAATGCTTGGACATTTTGAAGTGCAGTTTCACCAGGAGTTAAAAAAAAAGCAACAAACCACCACCAAAAAAACCCCACCAAATCCAAACCAAACTAGCACTTGACAAAGCAGCTTTTTACCAGGCTTCCTGAAATGGCCTTGAATGTGTCTGTCTATGAGCTGGGCTCTGGCACTGATAGGAAGAGCTACTATGGTCAATGTTGTGTCTGGTTTTCTGATATGGTCACTTTGTGTCCTGTGTGTGCCAGCACAAGACCATGCAAAAAGTCCTGCACGTTGGGCCTTGTCCCCACGCTCTTCATCCTGCTTTATCCCTTTGCAGCAGTGTGGGACAGACTTTTCAAGCTGACCATGGAGGTGCTTCAGCCCAGGGTCTAATTTGACGTGGTGGAGCAGGGCACTGGTTTGCCCAGTGCTTCCCCATTAGTGCCTGAACAAGCTGTTAACGGAGCACGGCAGTGGTGATACACCTGCCACCACTCCTGCCCTGCAGCTGCCTCTGCTGCTGCCTAGGGGAGCTGTTTCCTCTCTTTGTTTTCAAGCTCTTCGTCTTTTCTTCCTGTCAAGGTCTTTGCAGACAGGACTATCTGGATACTTCTGAGTCACCTATGCTCCTGAAGACAGCCCAGACTTTAACCCAGCCCTTTATTCCCTCCTGGGGCAGTGGGATCCTGCTGCCACTCCTTGGTGCTGATGGAGGGGTTAAAGCAGAGGGTGAGCAACTTGCTTGGCCAGTGATGCTTGGAGCAAGTGCTGGAGCCGATTTCAACAGGTGCTTTGCGCAGGCAATTGTTCCATGCAGCAAAAACGGGGTTTATATCTCAGCCTCTAGTCAAAGGCATGCTAGGAATGAATAAACATACGTACCCTGGCCCACCCAGGAGCTGGTATCTGCCAAGAGACAATGCTGTGGGGTGTTAACAACTTGTCTTTTACGCTACAGCAGCCCACAAATGAGAGATCCTTTGAGGAAGGAGTGTGTCTTTGCAGTCTGGTTGGGGAAATGAGCATCTGTGGTGGTAGGCAGCTGGATGCTTTGACTGGTTGGATTCACTCCAGCATGGGCAGCCTTCATGTTGGAGACTGATTTTCCATCCAGCCAGCCCCATGCAGTTACATTGGAGGGGAACACAGGTTTTTGGGTTTTCTGACAGCATCAATAATGTTTTTAATATCAAGGTTTTCAGTCTTGTCAGTACAAGATCTTTATCTTCACTTTCTATTACCAGACTGTAAGCTGCCATTGTTTTTTGTTTGCTTTCCATATATAGCTGCTTAGCAGTGACCTGTCTCCCCTCCTTCAGGCTATCAACACCTCTGTATTTACAGCGGGCCTCTCATTTTCAGGCTTTCCCTTTTTTAGGGTCTGAGGTAACTCAGAATCAACACTTCCTGGCTGAGACAGCGCTTGTGTTTGACAAAACACCAACCGCTCCTTTGCCTTCCTCTTCACACCTACTCTGTGTTTCTTTTCTAGCTTTAGCACAATTTCTGGTAGGCAAATCGAATGCAACTTTTAGATTGTTAACTGAATCAGCTGTTCCAGGTTCTGTTGCTGCCACTGGTGACAAATGTCCCTCCCTGGGACGGTGCCTTCTCTCTGCTCACACCTTCAACCCAGCAGCTTCCATGCTTGAGGTCTATGAGGAGCTCAGAGCTGTCAAAGACCCTGGCAACCTTCTCCCTGAGATGTGTTCTGACAACAGCCATTTCAGCTTTTTTTAATTAATACTATTCTGACAAGTATTTTAATACTCAGTAAACCAGTCTTGTGAGCTGCTACCAGCCTGAACCCTTTGCTACTGCACTGTAACCTGTTTCCCTCAGGAGTTACTGGTAGTGTCTCTGTGCTGTGATTTATATAAGTTAATTTGCAAGGAAACCTGTCTCTGTATTTCCTGAATTAGCAAGAGCTTTAAGGGGGGCAGCAGGAGTAAGTGCTGATACTTTCAATCCCTAGAGCACACCAGCAGTTGAGAGTTTGGTTTTTTGTGTACAGCCATAATATTACTCTGTCAGGTCTCCTGTCCCTCCCTTCCTCTTCCTCACGCAGCTTTGTATCAGGAACATGATGCCATTTGGTCTGGGATATCCCTTGGGTCAGTTTGGGTCAGCTGTCCTCTGTACCCTCCTAACTCCTTGTGCTGTCCCCCATAGTCAACTCGCTGGTTGGGTGGGGTGAGAGACAGAAAAGTCCTTGACCCTGTGTAAGCACTGCTCAGAAACAACAAAAACACCCCTGAATTATCAATGCTGTTTCCAGTACAAATCCAAACCACAGCCCCACACCAGCTATTGTGGAGAAGATTAACTGTATACCAGCAAAAAGCAGCACAGCTGTCACAAGAGATGGACAGGAGGCATGTTGAGGAGGGCAGTGCTGTTTGGAGTAAAAATTACATTTGGGTTCTGGCTGCAAGGAGGAAATTTGCTCAAATTCCCTGAGGAGATGGGGGACCTGCACAGATGTAGAGGAGGGAACTGGCTGGCAGCATCCCTATTACTGGTATGGATGCATGAGCCAGACTGAATTTCCCAATCCGAGACAGGCAGCCAGGGCTGGCAGTGAGCGCAGCCCATCTTTTCCCCTCATGAGCCACAATAAATACAGAGCTCCCTGGTGCCAGCTCACAAAGGCGCAGTTTTCAGAGTGCTTTGCACACTCCAGACTTAAAACTCCAGCTCTTATATGTTTAATATGTTGAGTGAGGTCTGCTTGTTCCCTGGCTGCGCACCCATCTGACTGCGAGTGTCAGCCCTGGCCTGCGGGCAGGGTGTGGAGCACAACTGTCACTTCCAATCAGGGAAGCAGGCACATGGTGCAGGCAGGCAGAAGAAGTGGTTGTGAAACCTTGGGAACACGGCAACAGATGTCAGGGCACGGAGATGGGTGAGCAAACAGCAGCAGCATAAAAACTCATCCTGCTTTCTCTTACAAGCATCACTCTGCAGGTCTCCAGGGTCATGAGTGGATCATACTACTCAGTTGTTCCTCATGCACATCTTTTCTCCACTCTCTTCAGCTTGGGTTTGGATCCATTAGCCCTTGCTGATTGCTCCCAGTGAGAAGAGGGACTGCTTTTGAGGGAGATGGGGATTATGTTTCAGGGAGCAGGTCCTGCTTCTACCTTTGTAGTAGCTTCAGTGGAGAGGCTGGTATATCACCTCTTACAGAGTGTTTTGGATGAATTCACTCAGTATGAAGTGCTGCAAGCCCCCAGCATTCCCAGTCTGCACAAATCCCTCCTTCAGCAGTGGGAAGAACATCTTCCCTTTGTCTCAGAAACCAGCGAGGTCCTTGGCCTGGCTGCTGGTTGTGTTTGAACCCAAGCAGGAGAAGCCTGCTTTAAAGGATCTCTTGGAATTTTGGAGCAATATTTTTGCCACACCTGCTCAGTCAGGATACTTCTGCTGTGTTAGGTGCTGAAAAACACAGGGTAGGTTTGCCCACACATTTGTGCAAGCCACATGTACTTCAAGGTTTGGGCTACTATGGGTACATAAAATGTTATAAACAAGTCTGGA
>WEIT01026505.1:26267-67485 GCA_013389985.1 Dryoscopus gambensis | reverse complement strand
GTTTTTCTGTGCCGCCACTGGCTGTAAAAAAGATATTTATATTTACACCTTCCTAACATTTGGCAGCTCTGACTGTTTTTACAGGAACATACTGCTAGGAACGTAGACAATGAAGATCCTACCTTAAAGAATGTAAAATCTTGACAAGTAAATATCCTTATTATTATGTATTTTTGAAAGCTAAAAACATTCAAACTTCTTTCCCATTACATTGTGTTCCTCTGTTTTTTATTTTTTATTTGATCTCAACGCCTATTGACAATGAATGCAAGAAGTAATAGTCTCAGTTTATTTAACTTCACCTTTCTTTTACAATTAACTTTCCATTAGTAGTGCCTCCTCTTTTTTTTTTTTTTCCACAGGCAAGCTATTTATTTTTACAGTACTTGTGCATTTCATTATTTTCTGTGAAATTAGAACCAAGGACATGAACTCAAGATGCTCTACTTCACTCTCAGAATGATATTCTTGACTCTTATGCTGCCAGTTGCTTTGAGTAATTTATTACTAATTTTATTTGTTATTTTTACTATTCACTTCTCTAATACATGTGATGTCCTGTGAAGTCCTATTTAATCAAGTAAACAAACAAATCTCAAACATCTTTTCTCCTGTTTGTTCCCCTGGATCTCTTCTACAATCTCACAATTGCTTCTTCCCTGGATAACTAATGTGCTAAAGTGCAAAGTCACAGAAATGGGCCAGTAGCTATATTTCCAATCAAATCTGATGAAAGCTGCTGTGCACATACTCAACACCCTGATGACTCAGAAATGAAGCCTTTACTTCAAACAATGTTCTTCAAGAACCTTTTCCATATTTGATCCTGAAAGAATTTAATTTCAGATGTCTCACACTTTAAACTTCTTGAAAAGCCTTCGAGGACACTGTTTTTAGTCCTTCAGAAGAAGAGATATTTTGAGCTTTCCCATAGAAGAGGGGCTGGGAATAACCTCGTTGCCCTCACACACTGCATAAATACAGTCAGAAATTTTAATTCCTGAGTTTGTCAGACTTCAAAATGGCAATAATGTGAACGCTACAAGTATTTCTAGCTTTATATTGCCAGTGATACCTACTTTGTATTTTGGAATAATAAGGAATACAAAGCATCTGGTCTTCTTTAATCATGCATGCGCAATTATTCAAGATACAAAATAACAGCATGGGATAGGAAGCATAATCTCTAATCTGAATGTTTTTCTTGAAGAGGATGATATTAAGTGCTAATTATGGTACATCTGCTCATACTGTATAGTGCTACCCTAAGTAAGAGTAAGAAGTCCAAAGAAAATCAAAAAGTACTGTAATTACATACTACTGCTGCATTCTACCACTGAGTAAGATGGCAGAATCTGGTCCTTATGTTTTTAAAATATTTGTCTCACTAAAGTTTAAGCATTTATCAAACTACCTTGCTTATTACTCCAGCTCTTTTAACTTGAAATTTATATCTTGGACATGCCAATTATTCCATTTTACTTTTTGCTCAATAGAAATTCTGCTGGTTTATAAATTGCTATAAATATTACTGAAAATCCATCTGAGCAGAACTATTTTATAATTCAAACACCCTGCATGGCAAGTGTGATATTTAATAAACTTTCTTGGATTCTATGATAATAGAATATAAATAGACTTCCTTGGATTCTAAGATAATGATCTGTACTTTTACCCTGAAAATTAAAAATAATAGAAACACATTTTCAGACTACAAGAGACATCTTTTATTTTTGCTATAAATACCCTGTTGTCTTTGTATTAAGGAAATGGTGCCCAGCTTCAGAGCACCTCAAAATTTTTTATCTCCTAAATAAATCAGTGAGACTTTTCTATTTGTCATCACATAAATGTCACACACCCCAGACCTTCTTTTCACTTACATGGCTCTAGCAGATAGTGTACCTAATATTTATTTTATATTGTAACCATGCAAAGTATAAAATATGTGAAACCCTCACACTGAGTCTTGCTTCCTGTACGAAGAAATGTGATGTACAGCATGTGGAGTTAAAAAAAAATAAGCATAATAAATTCTACATTTCAGAAGTTTGTTCAGAAGTTTCAGTTTATTAATGTTACTTCATACTGAGAAAAAAGGCTTCTTAGAATGTGTTGGGACAAATCAGAAAGGAGATGAGTTTCTAGCATAGAAACAGTTAGTTGCATTTTAAAAAAGTAATTTAACTCAGTAGCATAGAGGGAGAGCATAAGCAATCAGTTCCTAACACACAAAAAAAACCCCTCAACTGAACAGTGAAGCTTCTGACCTAGTGCAATATACAGACTGCATTCAAAGTATTCACCCTCAAATTTTAAGTCACTCTCTTGCTACTTTAACTATCTTTTTAATTAAAATTTACCCTTTGATGTTACAGTTACCTACTGTCACATAAACACAATATCAAATATAATAATAATAATAGCAATAATAATAATAATAACAATAATAATAATAATAATAAAAGGAAGGAGTGTGTTCAGGAAGGTCACAGTGTAAAAGCAGGTTCTGAGATGTATGCAAGCTCGGGAAGTATCACTGAATTTGTTAATAGTGGAAATATGTGAAATTATTGTTAAGCTGGTAAATTTGAGACTACTGAAAACAAGGCAGGTTGCAAGTACACCTGCTTCATCATAACCAAATTTCCCCCCATTTCTGGATTTTAATAGCACTTAATTATTCTTTCAGTAGATCAAATAAGAGATAGGATTTTTAAAATGCCATATTCTATCGTGTTATAGACCACTTGGAGCCATTAAGGTCTATATGAGCTCAATAATACTCATTCTGAAACTCAGCAAATAAATATTTATAAATTATAAAGAAACATTGCTCCTTGGAGCCTATCAATAATTCATATTTTAGAAGTCCTTAAATACATGGTAAACCATAATGGCTCCAATGGAACAGTCAACTCTCATAAACTTCTAGGAGGAATTATTTTATTTTTTTTATTTAATGTAATTCTCCATTACAATTCTATAGCAGAGGAACCATGCATTAAAATAGCTCTGTTAAAGTGATACTATAGATGTGCATGGTTTATACTAATACTAATTGTGGCCAGGGATAAGTTGCTATTTGTGGTAGAGATCATGGGTTTTTATGCTTTTTATGCATTATTACAAATACAAAGTGCTTAGCAATTGCCTTTACTCCTAATAAAAATTATTGTTAGTTGCCTTGCAGCTGCATTGAAGAGGTCCCTAGTGCATTAAATACCATAGCAAATGTAAAAAAAACCTTAATACACATGCAAAAGTTTTGTTGTCTAAACTGAACAATATAAACCCAATGAGCTGCATGGCATTGTAACATTAAATGGGAATAAAAATGCTTAGACGAAGCTATCCTAATCCTATGCAAAAAAAATTATGTATGCAAATTTTACTCCTCCCTGCAGTAGTTATACCTCGGCAAAGTCTACTTGTGGACAAGGACTGAGAGGTGTTTCCCATGCTGCTCACAATTTTGCCAAGTAAGACAAACATACAGTAAAGCCAAGAAAATGAGAGACCCATGAGGAGGTGAAATGACTTTCACATATTAACGCAGCAGGTTAATAATGACAGCCATGAATCTTTAATAACCAGGGAAGATATGTGAGATCCTTACTGCCACGTATGCATGATCCCCCTCTTACACTCTTCACTTAACAACATGCAGTGAATTAATGATCTTCAGCCTTTAACTCTTCGTTTTCCGTCTATACTAACCATTTAAGATGACTTAGTGAAGCATGATACAGTGATACATCCTTTGCGACTCCATCCAGGGTCGCTAGAGAATAATTCAGGTAAAGAGGCCTCCTCATGAAGAGGATCAGGGCAGCAGCAGCACTGAATCATAACCAGAGGGAAAAAAGAATATTTTTATTCTGAGGCACTGCCTCAGATATGATGTTCATATCTGATTGTTTCTCTTTAGAAAGCTTCTAGTAGAATGAGCTCTCTCAAGATCTGTGTGACAGCTGTAGTTGCTATTAGATTTTATTTAAAAAAGAAATTACAAAAACAATGAACTAAAATCTAAACTGTTGGATGTACTCAGTATAGAAAAGGATTAAAGCAATTCTCCTAATTTACTTATGTAGCAGACTGGGATTTTGCCAGTTTCGGGAAATTCTTCCATATTTCAACCAGTATTAAAAAAATTTACCCTAGGTAGTCCCATAGTGAAGGGAAGGCATACACATACACTGAAGGAAAAGCCAACATGTTTGCTTAAAGGAAGGATGAAATCTTTGTTCACAGGGCTTAACAGGTCAGTAAATTGGTGAGGGAGCAATTTGCATGTAGCCAATCTCCTTACTTTGAACTTCTTCCAGGCTTTTCTTCCACATCAGCCAGTGTGCCTGCAGGAGGAAGCACCTTAGGAATGAAAAACTTAAATTGTTTTCTACTAAAAAGGTAATTTTTTCTGAAATAGCAATCAGCTCAGCCACAGGAATTTAGAGCTCTCAGAGCGTTACTGGTCCTTATTTTTTCTGACCACCTCTCTTGGTACCTCCACCCCTGTGCCCCCTGTACTGAAGCCCCCCAGTACCTCAGGCCTGAGCCTCGGCCGAGTTAAGGTGTGGGCAAGTGGGGGCCAGTGGCGTCCCAGGCTGCTGCTTGCTTGCCTCCTGGTCCCTGGGCTAGCAGTGGGCTCTGTTATTGCTGGAAGCCCCACCCTGATAGACCTGTTCATGTGCCAGAGGGTGCTGCTGGTTTTGGAGTCAGCATCAGCCCTACTTGTTCCCATGGTCACCCCTGGCTCTAGCCTGTCTTCCCTCAAAAGGCTCAACCCTGACTGGTACCAGCCAGCCCTACCTGCCTGCAGACTTGTTCTACAAGAAGGGGAAGAAAAGAAGCAGAATATTGAGAATAATACTCAACACTCCAAGTGCAAGAATCAAAAGATTAGGAGGAGGCAAACCAGGAGCTGCATTTTTTGCTGTCCTTTGAGGCTCACTCCAGGTCACTCCACTTCATCTGCCTGACAGTAAGGCACATGCAGGTACCAGTCGTTGTATATTGAGACCAGTTACATTAACAACTTTACTCTTTTTCACTGGTTTTCGGAGTAGAAAGAGAGTACACTGCCTTAATATTTCCTGTTTTTAAGAGATCTCTCTTGACTTTAATTAACCTTCCCTTAGGGTCACAATCATAACAAACACTGCTCCTAAAAACAAAGAAAATTACCTGTGTTCTATGGGATTTTCAAGGCATTTCTAGCTCCTAAAGATACAAATAAGAGTTTTAATAGGCAGCTTTTGAAGAAATATGGGCTATTTCTACATATCACTAATAGATTGATCTGGCTAGCCAATAATTCAACATCATTTTGATCCATCTCATAACCATGTTACAAAATTATAAAATTAAGCTGGCATGAGTTTTACAGAACAATCAGATTGCATTTTCCTTGATCTTTTATGTTCTGTTTACAGAGTTACAACGTTCAAACAGAACGTTTTGAACTTAAGATTGCACTAGACATATGAAAACTTAACTGGTGGTACAATTTTCCAGCCTAAAAATACTGCAATGTTGCTGATCACAGAATCTTTCCAACATTCTAACTCCAGTAGAATCAGGTTTCTGATTTTGGAAGTAATTCAGGAAAGAGGCAAAATGAATATAGTATATGGATTTGAGTGTTCTCTGAAAGCCAAGTCTGTATATAGAAAGATTTTACATCTTCTCTAAAAAATAAAATCTTGAAAAGGTTAAGTTGCACTGCCATATACTAGCATTGCAGCTACAAATTCTTAAATTCAGTCTTTCCTGAAATGGAAACAGTGCAATGAAACGGTAGTCAGTCTACAGTGCTTATCTATATTTTTTTTTCATATGGCTTTAACAGAGAATTCTTGCATAAAAACGATTCTAAATTACAGTTTATGCCATTCAGAAACAGAAATGTAATAAGAAAATATTGTGTGAGAAATAAAGTAAATCAGAGAATTTAGTTTTACTACCGATTGCTGCAACAAAATAATCCCTGTTCTATCATGTGTAGTGTAAATGAGACTACTTGAGACTAATGCTGATTTTCTGCATTTTGAACTAATAGATATAGCTATAACAGTATATCCAGAAGAAAAAAAAAAAAAAAAAAGAAACAAACTTAATATTTGGTCACTTGTCAGTAATTCTATGAAAGCAGTTGCATAATTGTACCAAACTTCTTTATATGCCACTGTATGTCTGGATTATATATGACAATTCTTGAAAGACAAATTAATCAAATAAGATCAAAAGTTTTGTTCAATATTATATCATAAGGCAAAATTTCAGATATCCCTAACACACTGGCTGTACACACCATCCTTACTTCTCAGGGAAGTCAAACTTGAGTGCTCACACTCTAGTGTTTTTCATGGACATATTTAGACAACTTGTGGTTTTTCTTAAGCTGTAGTTCAACTGATAACCCTCCTGAGTTTTTTGCTTCTCATTTGCTGGTTCTCCTGCAACAGCTGCCAGTATACTAATAAAGTAGCTCTACTGATGCTGAACAACTGAGAATATCAGTGTAAAATATGGTTGCTCCACCCCATCTTTTATTTATCTGCTCTCAGAATTGTTTGAGCGTGAAGGCAGAATAGTCTCTCTAGATTGCTCCTGTTTTTCTATTTCAAAGGACAGGGCTACCATGCTGGATGCTTCTCATTTACTGGCAAAAAACTGCGCGAAATACTTATTCTTTCTCAGTCTGTAGTGCTTCTATCTGTACAACACTCAAATTGGAAATACTGTTAATCTGAATTATTCCCCTTTGTACTTCAGCTTCAGGGAGATTACAGAACACAGAGCTTAATGTAAAACTCCCAGACCCCTTGACTAGAATGATCTGATAATCTACCCCACCTATAAGTTTGACCTCTGCAATTGGCTGCTACAGCTAACGGAACTGACTTGCAAAAATCACATGTTCTTTGTATGTCTCATGGATGAGTCTGGTGTGAAAGGGATGCAATTTCTAAGCACTATTGTTCTTCATACCCTAGGATTCTTTGGTGTGCCATTCCTTTAATGCATCTTATTCATATTCTTTTAATAATTTTATTGGCATCTTATTTTGGAAGGTGTAAAGCCAATAATAAAACTTTCTTCTGAAATGCACACATAGAGAGCAGTACTGAAAAGGTTAACATTCCCAGTTAAAGCAATTAAATGTTTTATTTATATTTTGGGGATTAAGCAAGCAATTCAGGCATTGTAACAAATCAAGCTGACAAGTTCTATTCACATAAATGACAACGTGCAGACAAAAATTAGATTAATTTCCAAAATAACAATAATTCCTTTACACAGAATGCCACATTTATGGAAAGTCTTCAGAGCATTGCTTCCAATTATTTTCAACTCTGAAACAAATTATTACAGAAAAACCTTTTCTTTATGAAATTCCTTTATTTTGGTGACTCATTGCAGCTTTTCATTATTTGTATAAATGCACCTTCTTCATTATGTAGACACAGAAGGGATGCAATTGCAAAACAAAAGCAAGACAAAGGGGAAAGAAATAGTTTCCTTGTTAATGTAGACACACATCTATGAAAACTCTACTAAATTAATGTAGCTGCAGGGTTCATAATAACCTGTGTGCACTTAGCCTCGACAGATGATGCATAGCTTATTTCCCTGGAATTAAGCAGTCATGCGTATTTACCTCACAGTAATATCTTCTGACAGACACATCCATACAAATATAAATATAAATACACTTAAAATCATGCATGAAAAGGTATGAAAATTAATTAAACTAGAGTTTTTCAATAAGAAGAAAAGAAATTAAAGAAAATGGTTGTACAATATAGTAGGTAAAAGTAGTCAACATAGAAATAGTCAGGAAAGAGCAAGGCAAGATCCAGCTCTTTCCTCATAAACTGCTCTTTAGTGGTTGGTCGTTTATTCAGATTTTAATAGGTTAGGTTGTTGGTGCTCTGTTACCAGCTGATGATGATCACACTGAAAATTATGAGAGTCAGTTTTGTACCACTAATATTTAATTGCTGCAGAGTTACGTCAGCTTTGCTTTTAGATCTGGCCCCTGCTGTCCAGAGCCTTTTAAACATTAGGTTACTACAATGCATAATTTATCACTACAGATTAAAGTTAGTCATGCATAGAAGACAAAAGACCAAGCAGGGTGCTTGTCTAGGGGGATCTATGCTGAATATTTATACTTGCTAGTCATTGTCTCTCTAGTCCTAAATCAAAGACCTGATTATCTAAGAGCTTCTCTGTCACCTACCAGCATACATGCTGCCAGCAGGATATGCTTTGTAAGTACTCCTGGTTCTATATGACTTGATTTTATTCAGGAACAATCCAGGAACACGGCCAAAGCCATTTGTGTATAAGGACTTTTCAGAGAGAGGTGGTGCTATTTTTTAGGAGACAACTGTTTATGAAAATACTGGGGTTTATGTCATTCACTGGCTGACTAACCTGAGTTGATTTGTTCATGCTGAATGTTTGGGTTTTTTAAGCCTGCTGGATGTAGAACACCATTGAAAGATTAAGTAGAAGGGCCTAGAGCTTTATATACAGCTTTTTTTTTTTTTCATGACATAAATCTAGCTAGATAGAGAACAAAACCTGGAATGAATAGTGGGAGTACCATTTGCCTTTGTCATCTTCGTGCAGTCTATGCTTTTTTCTTTACTTGCTCTCATATAAATTCTTACCAAGCTTGATATGCTTAGCTAAAAAAAAGAAAAATCCTCCCCATAAACTACCACATGGAAACAATACTCAGATGCTGTTCTAAATGCTGGGCTGTGCTTTGTCCTATGCGTAAATGTTTTTCCTCAAAAAAACTGCTAGATGACTTTTTTCCCCCTACTTATTTTAACAAATATGTGTCTTCTTTTTTTACTATAACAATACAGGAATAGTAATTACCCATTCACTTATTGTGTTGGCCATTCTCTCAGAATAAGGTATCCTGAGTGAACAGAGCTGCTTCTCCCTCTACTTCCTCTCTCCAGAGATCTCTATGGCCTCTATGTGATTAATTCCTGTGTGATAACACTTTCATTTTAGTTAATGTTATCATATTGTGCAGATAGCTTTCTGCGTTTCTGTTACTTTTCAGGAACACAGAACCTTTGCTAAATGATTCATAAAATAGGGCATCATTCTACATTCTCTATCATAACACTTCTTTATCATATAAATGTGAATGTAGTGAGACTGTACAAGCAAGGAAAAGAAAGACTGTACTGGGAAGGCTTCAATGTAATTTCTAAGGTACCTGACCATATGCGACAGGAAAAGTATGTCCTTCATCCCCATAAAACCAAAGGGCAAAAGAAGACCAGGAAGCTGACAACAGTTAAAAAAAGTACCTTGCAAAAAATGGCAACTGCTGTTGTTGAGGTACATTACAAAAAGTGACAGATTTTGGATCTACTCTTTTTTGCAAGTCCCCTGTGAGTCACACTACCATCATTTCTTTATCTGTAGGAGACAAACTCTGTCCCTTCTGTGAATTATGTCAGCAATCTTCCATCAGACACATGCAATATTGCTAGGTGACACCTTGCAGCAGGTGTTCACTTCTTCCATATGGTGCTTCACACATTTACTTGAACTATCATATCTGAAGCATATTGAATTTGTTCAGCCTACAGAAGTGATCAAGCTAGATGGATGACTTTCTTTTAAGTATGCACATTCATCTTGCCTTGACAAGTGTCCATTTGACACTAAGTGGAAATTCTTTTCCTGAGAAGGCTCCAGAATACCGTATTACCTGTCACCATAATTGTTGTTCTGCCAGAACTTTGCAAGAAATGTCTGCAGACTCCCACTGGCAAATTACTTTTAGCTTGATATGTCAAAGTATAAAGTACCTGTTTTGAGTTGGATAAGTGAGCATATTTTATGAACAATAGACAAGTCCACACCTCCTTTTAAGCTTTCATTTCAAAAATGAGAGACTTGGGTCTGTGTTACTGGTTACTTCATTCAATAGTAGAGTGATGCAATCTAAAATGGCTTCCACTGAAAAGTTGAAGTTTGGATTTTTCTAGAACACATCCTATTGACAAGCAATGTAATCATTCTCTGTTCTCTTGTCCAGCACAATGCTACCTGCAGCAATGAATCTTTAACTACTCTTGTACTTGCTGAAAGGATCCAGTCACAATGTGTGTGTAACATATGGCATCCTGATTTAATTGAGGCTGCAAATTCCTAGACATTTTAGTAAGAATACTTATTGACTTAGGCAAAACAGGGAACGATGACACAGTTCCTGTGAAGTGGGATTCAAAATCAGCAGGCAACACCATCATTTGTAATCTGACAAATATGCTCTGTGAAAGTGAGATATGGTTTTGTTTGTTTGGTGTGGTTTTTTTAAGCTCATACATAAGAGCAAAAATAATAATAAAAAAAAATCTTGGTCAGTCTATGTTAGGATGGTACATATGAAAAGTCTGGTATATACACAGTAGCAAAGGTGTCAATCCCCCATCTATACAGTGCTTAAAATCCTCTAGCCTATTTCCTAATATTTTTCTACACTGAACAGATTCTTGGCAGTAGCCCCAAAATTAATGAAGCACACATGCGTCTTCTACAAAATCTCTTCCAAAATGATGTTTTTCTAGAACAGATTTAACTCGAAAAGCTGGTGGCACTTGGTACACAAATTGAAGTGAAAATATCCACAGAAAATAACATTTTGTTTATCAAAACTAAAGTGGGAGAGAGGAAGATTCAACATTTTAGGTCATGGAAAACTGAGGGTTATTATCTGTGTAATTAATTAGATTTAAGGCAATTGCTCATAAAGCATGTCAGCCCTGGATCCATTGTCTAGTGCCATATAGGTGGAGGCCTTATGAACAGATATTTCTTCTTGTGTTTGCTTCGATTTCAGTAGGAATCAGGTTCATAAACAAGGCAATCAGGTAGTCACCAGATCTTTCACCCAAAGGCACTGCTATTAAAAAAAAAAATAATATTCAATTTTTCAGGACTTTTGGCCTGCTTGAAGAGACTGGGGTTTGTGTGAATGGCTGCAGGCATTTTCCTACCTGATATGTCCCACTAATGTGGCTAAAAGGAGTCTGTGAGCACTGTCTGCAGAGCCCATATACATTCCAGTAGTATATTCTGATCCTAGCAAACTGTCAGAAGTTAGTGTTTGTGTAGGGCTAAATCAAAATTCCACATAACGCATTATCCTGTCTCTCATGTTGAACAGGAATAAATATTTTTTGCATCATCATAATGTCATTCAGCCACACTATATCTCTGAGATCCTTCTGCAAGAACTTCCTATCTCTTTGAGATGAACTCCAAATACTTCACTATTGTTATAAGCTTTGTATGACAGTTCATCCCTTGACGGAACACTTGTGAATTTGTTTATCTGTCCTAGTGCAGAACACTTCCAGGGAATCACAGAATGGTTGAGGCTGGAAGAGACCTCTCAAGCTCACCTTGTCCAACTTCCCTGCTCAAGTAGGGCAAATTAGAGCTAGGGAGAAGACTCTTGAACCCTCCTTAGGTTCCAGAGGCTCTAAGGATAGAAACTCTGGAATCTCCAAGGACAACCTTACCAGTGCTCAGTCACTCGGTAAAAAAAGTGTTTCCTGATGTTCAGATGGAACCACCTGTGTTTCTGTCTGTGTCCACTGCTTCTGGTCCTGTCCCTGGGCACCCCTGAAAAGAGTCTGATTCTGTTCTTTTTGCACCTTGCCTTCAGGTATCTGTATACATTGACAAGGTTTCTCTGAACCTTGTCTTCTCCAGACTGAACAGCCCCAGCTCTCTCAACTTTTCCTCTCAAGTAAGATCCTTTGGTCTTCTGTGGTCCTTCATTGGACTTTATCCAGTATGTCCATGACTCTCTTGTACTAAGCCCAGAACTGTACACAGAAGTCCTGGTGTTGCCTCAACAGCACTGAGTAGAGGGAAAGCATCATCTCCCTTGACTTGCTCACTTCCTCTGATGCAGCCCAGAATATCTTTTTGGCCACAAGGGTACATTGCTGACCCATGTTCAACCTGGTGTCTACCAGGACCCTGAGATCCTACTCTGCCACGCTGCTCTCCAGCTGGGTAGCTCCCAGCATGTATTGGTACATGTGGTTCTTTCCCAGGGGCAGAATTTTGCACTGCTCCTTGTTGAACTTAATGAGTTTCCTGTTGACTTATTTCTCCAGCCTTTTGAAGTCCCTCTGAATGGCAGCATGGCCCTCCAGCATATCAGCTACTAATCCTATTTTTGTGGCAACTTTTTGAGGGCACACTCTGTCCAGGTCATTTATGAAGATGTCAAGCAGGACTGGATCCTGTTGACCCCTGGGCTACAGTGTTAGCCATTCACCTGGAACCAGACTTTGCACTGCTGATCACCACCCTCCAAGCCTGGCCTTTCAGCCAGTTTTCAATCCATGTCGCTCTTTGCTCATCCAGACTGTACATCAACATCTTCACTCTGTGGACCTTATCAGGGTGTGAAAGGCTTTACTGAAGTGCTGGTGGACAATGTCCACTGCTCTCTTCTCACATACCAGGCCAATCATTTCCTTGTAGAAGGTTATCCAGTGAGTCAAGCATGACTTCTCCTTGGTGGAGCAATGCTGACTACTCCTGAGGATTTTTTTGCTGCTCATGTACCTGGAGAGTGGTTTCCAGGACTAGCTGCTCCATCACTTTCCCAGGAATTATGATGAGGCTGACTAACATGGGTCTTCGTTCTTCCATAAGGAGGTGACATTAGTGTTCCTCCAGTCTTCAGGAGCTTCTCCCAGTCACCATGATTAATTAATGATTATTGAGTAGCCCCCTCAGTGACATCTGCCAGGTTCTTCAGCAATTGTAGTGTATCCCATCAGGGTCCATGAATTTTTGTGGGCCTGGTTTGCTTAAGTATTTCCTAACTTATTCATCTTCCACCAGGGTACATTTTCTTTCTTCTAGCCTTTCCCCCTGACTTCTGAAATGTAGTATTCCTGAAGACCAGCCCTGCTAGTAAAGACTGAAGCAAAGAAGGCATTTCAGTGCTTCCTCCATTCCTATCTTCTGTGTAACCAGGTCCCCTGTCTTGAGCAATGGGCTCACACTTTCCCTATTTCTCCTTTTGTTGCTTATGTACTTAGAGAAGCCTTTTGTCTAGGCTTTGACATGCCTGGCAAGATTCAATTCCATTAGGAATTTAGTTTTCATAACTTCATCCCTGGATGCTTCTATATTCCTCCCAGGTTACCTGTCCTTGATTTCATCCTCTGTAGGCTTCCATTTTGTGTTTGAGTTTGTCTGAGGAGCTCCTTGTTCATTCATGCAGGCTTCCAGGGATTTTAAATTGACATCATATTCTTTGGGATGGAGCTCTCTTGAGCTTGGAGGAGGTGATATTTGAATATTAACCAGCTTTCTTGGACTCTCCTTCCCTTCAGGGCCTTTATCAGGGGTATCTTCCAATCAGATCTTTTAAGACACCAAAGTCTCCTCTCCTGAAGTCCAGGGTTGTGAGCTGGTTTTTCACTCTCATCCCTGTATCTAGTATCCTGAACTCCACAAACTCATGGTCAGGAAGCCGAATCACCTTTGATGTTCACATTCCCAACAAGGCTCTCATTTTGGTGAGTATGGAGTCCAACAGTGTGGCAGCCACTGGAGGTCGGTTGGTCTGACCCCGGGATGCCCGATGTCCCCAGAGAGAGAGGTCCCACAAGGGACAGCTTCCTAGGGGTCTCGGGTGATCCTTAGGCCCCTGGGATATCTCAGCAAGGAGACAGCCTGTGGCTGTCAGCGATCAGCTCTTAGCAGTGATTTTGCTCAGTGATTTCCGCTCTGCCTTGCGAGGTTATCCCAGGCCAACACAGACACAGAGAGACAGGAGCGTCGTGTAGTGATTCCACAGGAGAGCTTTATTGTCAAGCACCCTGTGAAGGGAGCCAGGGACAGCGATCCATCCTTAGCTGGCCCGAAGCTGTCCCTTTTATGGGGGAAAGCAGAGGTGGTACCAAGGGGAAAGACCAATGGGTTACAAAGGATTTACATGTGCACCAAAGCATGTTGGGGTCTTACTGTAACTTAAAGAACTATTTTTTCTTTCCTGGGGACTGTTGGGGTAGATTTATCATAGTCCACCTTAGGGGCATTTTCCCCAGGGAGAGTCCGGGCAAGCCTGTTCCCTTCCACAGAACCTCACCCTAACGGAGGTCTGCTCCTTCCAAGTGGTATCTCTCCAGGGGATAGCTGAGACAAGCTTGTCATGGCCCATTCAAGCTACATCTCTCCAAGGAAGAGATCTGGCAGGCCTATCCTCCTCCACACAACAGAACACTTCTCACTGGCTTCTCAGTCACTTGGAGGTGGAATTTGTCATCAGTGCAGTCCAAGAATCTTCGAAATTCCTAATGCCCTGCTGTGTTGACCCTCCAACAGATATCAGATGGTTGATCAGGACCAGGGGCTGCGAATGTGATGCCGCTCCTACATTTTTGCCTCATCCTTTTGTTCTTCCTGGTCATATGGCCTCTAGCAGACACCCATTATCCTGTCACTTTTGCCTATCCTCTATTAAATCCTAACCCATATTCTCTCTTGTCTATCCTCAGGGAGAGCTCCATGTACTCCAGGTGCACTATCACATTAAGGACAACCCTCACTCTTGTCTTCCCTTCCTGTCCTTCCTATAGAGCCTGTGTCCCTCCCTCGCAACACTCCGCTCCTTGGAGACCTTCACTATGCCTCCATGACCCCAAGAAGATAATAGCTCTGAAAACTAAATTCAGATCTCTAACTCACCATGTTTGTTCCCCATACTAACTGCATTAGCACACGGGCAGCACCAGTTCTGCAGCCAAATAGTAACTTGTTCTATTAGTGCCCTTCTCCTCACACCGTTTCCCCTCAGCGGCAGAAATGAGGAGACCAGCTGGGTCCTCATGCCCTTGACAACTGCCTACCAGAGTTTTGTGCTCACTTTTGATACTTTTATGACTCTCAATAATTTTGTGGTCATGACTTCAATCTTTCCAGCTTTCCCTCTGTGGGGACCTTACTCACCTGTTGTGTTGAGTATGGCAATCTTTGTAAAAGTAATTTATTTTTAAAAACTAATGTCTATTCCCTTGATGTTAAATCCAAGGTAAAGAACAGATTATGATCTATAGAGAGCTTTCAGTCTTAAATTGGAGCTTCTTGAAAATATTTGGCAACTTCTTGCTTTAAAGTTTAGAAATTTGTTGCAAAGCCATTTCTACCAACATTTAAATTTTACATAGTTCATCATTGTAAGTACAGGCAGAAACCGTCAGTGTGACAACCTCCCAAAATCCTTCTGTTTAAACCAATGAAAAATGTTAATTAGTCTTGCAAAGTCTAATTCCTTTTATAGTATCATAATTTACAAGCTTCACAACCTAGTGCTTTATACTCTCAACTTACACTTCTGCGGTATGTGAAAGTATGTTAGGATGAGGAAGCTGCCTATAAAAATCTTATCTGATCCATCCTATTATACTTATACTTTAAAATTGTCAAAGTTAGTTCTTTTCAGTTTTCTCCATTAAGACACAGCTTTGTCTTTCTGAGAAATGTCTGTGGTTGTAATAATTTTCTAATATTTCAATTTGATCACATTAGTTTTTATTGCGTTTTTTTAAATTCATGCTTAATTTGTGGTTGACACCAAAGATTCTCTATGGAAGCAATGATCATTCTCCATGTGCCACAGATGTCTTTTCCCATTTGACCATGACTTTTGATTTCCTTCTTCCTCATTTTGTTTATTCCCATTTCAATAATAGATATTTACTACATGGTATTTTGTTGGTTTTTTCCTGTCTTATAGGGGTTAATAATATCACTGCTTTATTGCACTTCCATTTGTCAGTTTTATCTGGAATAATGCTTTCAACACTTCTCAAGATGTAATGAAGACTATCTCAAACCGTGAGGTCTCCAGTTGGCTGGTTCAATAAATGTACATTGATGTTGTCAAGACTCTTATTGTTTCACCTTTATCTGTATTATTTTCATTTTAATCCAGAGATTTTCATGAACACATGTTTTTCTACTCTCTTCCTAACAGCATGACCTCTCCACAGAAATTACAGAGAGACAAGAAGGCTGGGAGTCATGTTGTTTTCTGACTCCTGCACATTCTGTCTTCCCCTGTGAAGAATCAAAGCTCTGCATGTGAGATCTTGCAGGTCCCAGGAGGAAAGTTAACATGGTCCTGAGAAAATCTACTCCAACATTGTGCTGCAGTTTCCATCACGGGAAAAAAAAACTGTTGGTGCCCTAGGAATACTATAGCAGTATAAAGAAAAAGTGAGGGAGAGCAGACAAACTAGAAATTTCTATCAGCTACTGCTCCCCCCCACCCCTGCCAAATTAGTATTATTATAGTAACTAATACTACAGTGAAAAACTCCAACAAATACTGTCAGTTGTGGACACACAGTAGAAGAAACTTCCAATCATTGCAATCCTCAGTCACTCCTCAGCAACTATGGCAGCATCTAATCCATTCCTTGAACTTGTCAAGCTTACCTTCCTGTATGCACTCATTCTCCTCTGCTCCAACTTATAAAAATAAACCTGTTCACATTTCTGCTGCAAAGTTTTGTTGATCTTTTTTCTTTCTTTTTGCATTATTAGTATCCACACAGTATTCATACTTGTAACAGTAAGTGTGAAAATATAGGCAAATAATCTATATTGTACATACAGATTTGTCTTCAACTAACCAGAATTGATGAACTCATTAAAAAAATTGACAAAAAAAATATGACAATGTCAGAGGAAAGGAATAAAATCTTTAGTAACAGCTTCTTTACATAGCTGAATACATAAATCCCCTTCCTGTATATCCCTCAGAAGGAGAAGGATTTATGTTGAAGCAGCATAAAAAGAAGAACCTCTTTTGTAACTGGCTTGATCCCAGTGATTAAAATGTTGGTGGTAACATGTGTTGTGCACAATGTTTCTTATTTTGAGAAGACAGAGACAACTTTATTTGTATTTTATAGATGGAACATCAAGATCATGTGTGAGGTCAACCCTGAACTTCCTCTTCCATGTGTCATGTGCATACAGTGCATTCTACATTGTGGGTGATAACTGGGAAATTATTCCCTACCTTGAGAAAAGACAGGAAAAGAGAACAAAAAACCACAAAATACCAAAAAAAGGGAAGGCACAGATGTAACTCCCTTGTTACCATAAAGGCACAGCAGTGTTAATAATGAAATATTTTAATTTAGTAGTAATGTCAAGTTTTAAGGACTATCAAAGCCAATCCAGACAGAAATCAGAACAGGTGGACAGAAAGAAGTGATTTTTAGCCACCCATAAACTTCTTGTGACCTCAGAATCTAACGACAGAAGTGTAAAAGACATTTAATAATATTAGTTTTGTTTGAAGAGTAGGGAATCAAATAGCAATTTCTGTAATAAAAATTTGACCAAAGAAGAGTTTTAATGATTTGTCAAGTTTCATGTTTTTGTTGTAAAAATAAGTGCATTCATACAAAGTATTATACACATAAATATATATACAGACAAGTGATTGGTCACTTTGAAAACCAATCTGAAAAGCAATTTTCTTTACATGAGATGCAAAGATGGAGTTATGCAAATCAACTGTGTTTTTATACCAGTTTCCAAAATATAACCTAGAACCACTCTAGTCCAAATGAATAAGTCAAGATTGGAAACAAATTATAAAAAAAATATTTATTCTTATGTCAAGTTCTGAAAAAAAGAAGCAAGAATATCCTTGCAACCAACGTGGCATGCTATGGTCTACATGAGTAGTCCAAAGGATGGGTGAAAACTGGCTGGATTGTCAGGATCTAAAAAAAAAAATAGCTAATATTTCATATCCTTCCTAGAGATCCATTTCAGGATAAATCCTTGAGGATCTATCTTGGGACCTATCCTGTGCAATATCTCCCCCTTAAAAAAAAAAAAAAAAAAAAGGCAAACAGAGGTGGCAGAGTGCATCCTCCTCAGGTTTCTAAATTATGTCAGACTGGGGATGCAGTTGACCAACTCAAGAGCAGGCCTGGAGGCAAAGGGCAACTTCACGATAAACAGTGATTTCCCCACAAGAACTCTGTGCTATTAACTTCCACACAAATTTTTTTCTTTCTTTCGCCTGGAAATGACTTCCATGAGGATATGATTTCCAGGAGCTCAGGTTGTCTAGCCTGTAATTCCCCAGATCTTTCTTCTGGCATTTGTTGAAGATAGGTGCTACATTTGTTCTTTTGTGCAAAACCAAGGACCATCTGTCATTGCTACAACCCCTTCAAGATATCGGAGAGTAGCTTTGAAATGACATCATCTAAATCCCTATTTTACAAATACATTAAAAGAGCTTAAAAAGAATGCTAAATAATTGTAGAACTTGGAGTATAGTATTGTGCATCCTACAAGTTTGCAGGTCTCTGGTTCATAGGATCTACCATATTTTAACACAGTTACATGTAGATGAAAAGAAAAAACCTTACAGTTGATTCACATACACACCTTTTCACGAATGTAGCTTAAATTAGAGCCTTCATAGTTTTAAAGTTCAAGGTAAAATGTGTGAAGAAAACTGCATGAGAGTGTCACTCATTTTAAGCCCATAGATTCTACAAAAGCTCATTATGACTACATTTTTTGCGAGACACTTAAGGTCTTCCAGACTTTGTCAAGGAGGGCTACAGAAGTTAGTTTGTTTCCTAATAGCATCAGCAAAAATTCACTTCAGGCTTGGAGCTTTACTTTTGACTGCACTTTCTGTCACCAATTATTTTGTGTGCACACCAAAGGAAATCAGTCAAGACTGTCAGCAGCATTGATCCCACTTCTCTCTGCCAGATGTTATTCTTGTCCATCTGCTCACACTTGCTTTGCACAACATGAAAAAGAACTGGAGGCTGCGAAGTGACACTGCAATTAACCTTGTAAATGATTTCCCCCTTTGCAAATGAAACCAGCAATTGGGTCCATAACTTACACAATTAAGAGCAATGCGTCTTAGTCAGTTTCTGTAATCCTCCATTTAATATTTGATCATTGATTTAATGTTTAATACGGTGGAATCATTGTTCTGTGTCCCTTATTTCTTGAATGCCCTTGATTTTAAGGATAGTCAGCAAAATAGTAGCTTGATCTTACAAAGATTTACTTGTGTGAGTACTTTGATGAAGGCCAATGTGATTAATTACATGAGTAAAGGTTTGCATGGATAAATGCTTATATTTCAGATACCTCATTTCTATCTTAGTAGTCGTCTTTAATTGTTGGGGGGTTTTTTTGGAGGTGGTTTGTTTAAAATTATTTAAATGTTTAGAGGGGTCTATAGGTAGTAAGTATAATTGTTTTCAAAACCCAGATTTTTGTGCAACATGACCTAAAATTTTGTTGCTTCTTAAAACAGTTATTATCAATCTCTTTTAATCATGGAAAATTGAAGCTGTCTGTCAATATCATTTGATATCATGTGAATAAGAACATGAATAAGTAAGTTTCCATACGTATATTTGACATATACTAAAGTGAAAGGTTTGGAACAGTGCAAAATTCGGACAGATTTTGCCAATCTACCTAGATATTCAAATACCTTAACACTTAAGGTTGATTCTGTTCTTCCAGGCTTCTGATTCTGTTATGGAAAGGCTTTCAGGATGTTACAATTTTTTGAATTAAACTGCTGTTCGCTGGAAAGTAAATTAAATAAATGACATGGGGCTTGTTACAATGGATGATTTAGGTGACTAGTTCAGAAGTTAAGCTTCCAGAGGTGAAAGCACATTCCATTAAATTATTATATAATAAAAAAGATTAAATAGCTTTACCAGGGGAGGATTAGATTAGAGATAGGAAAAATTTCTTCACTGAAAGGGTGGTCAGGCATTGGAATAGGCTATCCAGGGAAGTGCTAGAACCACCATCCCTGGAAGTGTTAAAAAAACACGTGAATGTCACTTAGGGACTGATTTAGTGGTGAACATGGGAGTGCTGGGTTTAGAGTTGAACTCAATGATCTTAAAGGTCTTTTCCAAACTTACCAATTCTGTGATATCACATATCTTTGCTGTTATTCCATTTCATGCCCTATAAATATTTTCTTATTCAGGTGAAAGTCACAAGGTTACAATAACAGACAGTTGTATTATGTGACAGCTGCCATCTCAGTCATGATTTGCAATCAAAAATTGGGTCTTAAGTTGATGACAGCATTGGGTACTACAGCTGGAGCTACAGAACCCACCCCTGCTCTTTGTTACAGTAAAATGATTTTACACACAGGACAAGATGTACCATCCACTGCACCATGTGTTGTTACAGCTGAACCCAAAAATGCATGACCCAACATTTAGCTAAGTCTTAGCAGATGAGGCAGAAACTTCCAGGTTGCTTTAAGTAGCAGTTCCTTGTTTTGTTGAGAAAGAAAAGTCATCTATATCATGCATGCTTTAAGTCAGCTAGCTGGGAAATGTATGCTTTCTTCAGAACGTCCAGGGAAACTTTTCAAATTCAAATACTTAAAATAAGTTTCATTGAATTGCCTTAAACTTTCCTTGTAAATATAAATTTTAAGCAGAATAAATTTCTTAAGAGCAACAGGACCTTCCATTAACATACATAATTTGTTGTTGGCTGGTTATTTGTTTTCTAGGTTTTGTAGAAACTCTTTTAAATCAGCTGAGAATGTTTATTATTTGTCAATGTCTTGGTTTTGGAGACAAAACTTCAGGAGTAAACGCTCAGGAATGAGTGTCTCCTCCAAAGGGAAAGGGCCTTCCCCTTTCCTCTGCCAATGAGGCAAATTGATGACAGCAGGTGAAAGTGGAAAAAAAAAGAACTGTTTACTTACACAAAACAAAAAAACCACGGTAGAACAGGAAAAAAACCTCAAAATACAACAGATGCCCAGAGAAGGAAAAAAAACCAGAGGGGCTGGCTGGCAACCAGTCCCCCCAGTCTCCGGGAAGGGAAAAGGAAGGGGAATCCACACAGAGGCCGGGAGCAGGGCAGATGGAAGAAAACCTGCTGGTCCTCTGGCGCCGATCCTCCTCCTCCCAGCAGGCGAAGCGGTTCAGCAATCCTCAGGGCTCTGACCACCCCACAGGCCCCTCCTTGGACCGGAGAGAAGGGAAGCAGGCCAGGGAGACCAGGGGGAAGGAAGGGAAAAAACCTGAAACTTTTCCTCAGCTAGCAGGAACAAGAGGGGAAAAAACCCCAAAGAGCAGCACAGCGCTCCCGGAGCACTCCCTCCCAAGCATGGCCGAGACCGTTGCAGCCCAAGCCATTGGACCCAGCCACTGAACTGACCCACACCCAGGTCCTGATGCTCTGGCCCTGCCCACCAGGTCCATCTTAAAGATATAGTGTCCTTGGGCATTAAGCAGATGGTTAAGGAATACAGAAGCCTCATGACATCACCCCAGGACAGTCAATTATATTAATAACTATATATTTTCGTGCTGTGTATACAAGCTTTCATCTTAAGAGTTCACTGAATTAGTATTGTTTTTAGTCCAGCCATCTTGAAAGTTCTTAGTCATGAGGCTCTTTTATATGTTGCAACTTTTATAATGGAGGACTGGACAAATTCTTAAAACAGATTGCAATGAAGAACTTCAGATTGTTTAAATTCTAGTTTTTCTTCATGGAGATGATGGAATTAAGAGAAAAAAAAGCTGAATCCATCATGATTTTAAATGTTATTAAATAAAACAATTTTGCCTTTTCTCAAATAACTGATTATGAGAACCCAGCAAATCTTGGCAAATTGTTTACAAATAATTGATAGATTTGCTTGTGCTATGTGCTCATGCACACATGGGCTTATTCTACAAAAAGAACATTATCCTAGGGTTGATCATAAGGTAAGGTACAATGCACTCTGAACAAGCACATGATACTTTATATGAGTGCCCTTGGATAACAAAAGTTCGAGAAATAAACTTATTCCAAGCACACTGGTGTATGTTTTTTCCTCATATCACCTTCAGAAGTCACCAGCATTTTCTCATTGTGTATCTTTTTCAGTACTTAGAAAATGTGAGGTTAGAAGATGATGGCTATTATTAACCTGCCATATTGTGACCCAAGAGAAGCAACATTCAAGACATGTGAAAGCCAAAGCTTATCTACTGTTCATTAGTTTCAACATCAAGTAAACCAGTTCTCTAGAGAGTAAAAACAAAGACACCTTCAAAATACATGCTAATCCAATGTAAATAATCCTTTCCCTTTCCTGCATCTCCTCTCCTCCTCCTCTTCCTTTCCTAATGTACTAGTTTGACAACAAACCAGTGGGAAATCACAAGTCAGGATTATAATTTAATAGGAAAATTAAAATAAATGCAATAGTACAAGAACACTGACAGAGTTGGATACAACCTGACCCCCTGTTAGTCAGGGTGGTGGTAGCAGTCCAGATGAAGTGGTTCTGTTCAAGTAGTGATCCTGTAAAAGGGTCTAATCTTCACCTGAAGGCCCAGTGGTAGCTCTTCTCCTCTGGGAACCCAGTAAGTAGGACTGCTTGTGCTGTTCCAAACCCCAGATTATTTCCAGGCGGGAATACTTGGCTCCTCCCCCTGGGCGGAGCATCTCAATATGGGATGATGTAATTCTATGAGTCATGTGGTGGGTCCTTGATGGCCCATTAACGGAGATAGCCCCCAGAGGGAGTTATCAGGGATGAGCCATGGTAGGAGATAACGAACACTGCCCCACCTGCTTTAACAGCTTGTGAAGATGATAATAGAATACATACCTTTGGTTACATCTTACACTGTAACATAGGACACCCAATTGTAGAAATCCAGACTTACACTGTTGTTTAGTCAATATAGCAGAACTAAAATCAAATAGTGGTCATCATCACTTTTTGCCTCAACAACAAATGAGAGAAAAAGGAATCGGTAAAGTATCCCATTGGTCACTGCCCATTTTCCACTTCACAGACTATCTACCAAGTCAGTAAAACTTGCCACTTTTTGCACAAGTTTGTTTATCTTTCAGTCTTTGTGCTGTCCATTTAATTAAAGGTCAGGATCTATGACTATAATCTTCTTCAGAGATAATAGCTAAACTTAATAGGGTATCTTCTTTATAACACTGACAGTCTATCACTGCTGATTCCTCATGGTAGCTGTTCTGTGTACCTCATCATTCTGCTCGATCTTTCAGTAGACACTGTCTTTAAAATCCCATTTGTACCATTTGGGTCAGGTCAGGAAGACTAATGGCTCTAATCTCGTTGGAATGATATTATTAATCTTGAGCAGGTGAGGAGCAAGATGCTTTCTCCTGGCAAAGAACTCAAGACTTCAGTCCTGCAGAGGGTAATCCCAGGTTTACTGCATATGGCAGAATGACTCAAAGATTAAGCTATCATTCTTTGTCATTTTAAACCTGTATGCTATTTTAAATCAATTTCAGAAACCTAAGATGAAGGATTAAAGTTTCTATTTCCAGTTTCATAGAGCTTGATTTAAATTTTCTTAACCTGTTTTTAACAAATAAAGCAAAAGGAAAGAGGAGTAGCTGTGAGTCACAGCAGTATTCCTCTATGCTGAGCTCTTTGCTTCTGGGCATAACAGGTGCATATTTGCTGATGTCTAGAAATTTGAGAAATTAAACTCACATTTAACACTAGATTCAACAATATGACATGTTTAAATTTCAGGACCCATTGTTTCTAAAAGCCATTAACAACAGCTGCAGTCACTGTCACTTCTGAACATTCAACCAGGATTTTTTAGAATCCAGATTTCCAAAATGCTTTATGCTTGTATCTATTTTGTGTACTCATTTCAATGGGTACTGATTTGGAGGTAAGCTTCACTGCTTTGTGAACAAGAATGTTAGCAAAGAACAGGATGGAATATCAGGCTTTTGTTTCCTCTTGGTTTGGGTCTCCATGCACATTCACCTGGAAAATGGATTGGCTAAACCTATTTGCCTGGCCAAAGTGTTCCTATAAATTATACTTCCATATGAGAAATATTGATAAAATAACACAGTGCAACACAATTCCTAGAAAGGCCTCAAAAAGCCTTCTGCAAAGACAGATAGGTTTGCCGGCACTGAGTCATAGTTCTTCAAGCCTCTCACACTTCCAGATGTCTTTTGTTCTTCTATTGCAGTTTCCTGCATAATGTAGCTCCTTGGTTTTAGTCCACAGAGCTGCATTAAGCTGGCACAGACTTGAGTGCTTGTAACCCCACGTGCGTTTCAAAGCACCATGTGAAGAATACTGCACGTGGTGGATGATCTTTAATACCCAAGACATGGACCCTAGCTTTTGCTTTAGTATGCTAGGTTGCTCTCAGCCATGTGAACTATTACAGCTTTACTGGGATTTCCTTGGGTACAAACAGAAACTCAGCACAGATGTCAGGGACCACGCCAGATAAATTAAACAGAAGTAATTGAAGAAAGTTCAGCATAACATATACTTTATGTTAACCTGTCCACTAGATGGAATCGTGATATTTGGAGAAATAAGATGGAGATGGGGAACCAATTGTTTCCCTTTATGTTTTGAATTGGTCCATCTTAAAATGTTACTAATCTATTTCCATCAGATCATTTAAAAAATAAACCAGTTGCAGTGCATGACATGTCTGTGGTCCTATCTAAGTCAAAAGAATCTTAAATGAGCTTCACTGGATTAAAAACCAACAGATAAAAAGCCGTGTATGCTACAATAATAGACTATCTTTTTATTATTACACATTTCCATTTTTCAGTTTTAAAATTTGAGCATTTGGTGATTTTTTTCACACTCAACCTTACTTCTATATTCACCTGTATTACTCAAAAGCTTTTAAGTGGCAAAAAAATCTTCCTTTTTGTCAAAAAATACTTTGTATAACAATGTTCTGCATCAATTGATATTTTCAAGAAAAAAAAAACAATTGAAACTGAGAACCATTTTTCTTCTTAGCGTTATGGTGGAATGAAATCAGATTTGCAAAATACTTACCAAAATAGAAAATTTTGACTTCTCAGTACCAACAGTTTAGATAAATAATGTTTTCTAAGTATCAGTACAATAAAAATAGCATGCACTAAAGCTGATCAAAGGGGTGATAAACTTCTAAGAACCCTTATGCCTAGATGACCTTGGCATTACTATGAAGAAAAAGCTACTACCAAAAATAAAAAAAAAAAGTTCAGTGTCATTTCACAAGCTTAGAAAATATCTTCCCACCCTTCCTTCACCCCAAACATATAGACCCCTTTGATTTCGTTTTCCAGTGATGCTGCCACTTTTGGGATTCTCAGTGAAAGCTCAGAAGGACAGGTAAATGCATTGCACAGAGCTCACTGAGAAACACCTGGAGCACAAAGGTGCATATTGCATCAGACCACTGAGGAACACCCCACGTTTCCACTGATGGAGATTAGTTTTTCCTCTTCCTGGGTGGGAAGAGGCTCCTTCTTGCTCCTGACAGAGATCTTCAGAAACCAGGGACCATCTTGAGGCGGTTAAAGTTCTCCCTAAATCTCGCTCCCTAATTACTGTTAATATTGGTGTCCATCTTAACACTCAAAAACTTTCAATAATCCCTAGCCCTATACTGATGGAGGGTTAAGGACATGAACACTCAAAAACTTTCAATAATCCCTAGCCCTATACTGATGGAGGGTTAAGGACATGAAAGGAATTAAGGTACCTTGAGGGACTTTTCAAAAAATTCTCTATGCTGCACAGAGCTGCATTCTCTCTTTAGGCTGCACCTGCAAAAGGGAAAGACCCACCTCGCATTTCATTTCCATAATATTCATTCCAATAGGAAAAATCAAGTGTAGGATAAATCCTGACCTGCTTGAGATATAAGGATATGTATATTTAGGTCCACAGTTTCTTGCTCAGTTTCAGGATCCCCAGTGCTCTTTTTCCATCTGTATGATTTACAAACATTTAGTAGTTTTAATAACAGCACACTGTTTAGTAATGTTTCTTCCCTTTGGTTAACCATATAAATGACATACATATCAGGTACTAATTAAGCCAAAACTCAATTTTATGTTTTGAAATCAGGCCAGATGTGGCTAACACATGTCTTTTCTTTCTAGGCCAAATTCAATTTGAAGGAGTTAGTTTTAAATTTGAACAAAGAAGCAATCTCTAATATTTCCCATTGTAATGTGGAACTAGTAAAGCACAGAAAATAAGAGCAAGCTGTTCACTATTCCGGCCACCACTGCTTTGTCAGAATTATTTTGAAAGACCCAAGGCAGAATCTTTACTAATGATAAAAGAAAATGATTGCGAGTAAGGAAAAATTCCTCCCTCTATACTTACACTGCCAGTGGAGAAACAAACAAACAAACAAACAAACAAACAGCTATTCCCTACAAACCATTTGTACAGAAAATATTTATTGCAGTTAAATCCACAGGAAAAAAAGCCCTCCATATTTAGCATTATTTTAGCTAATAACATTTATTTCAGTGTAACGCCATGGTTTAAAAATTAAGCAAGCATGCTTTCAGGGCTTTTTATTTTCGGATTACACCATATGGTTATCACTTGTCTAATGGGAATGTAAAACACCCCATGGGCTCCATTGAATGTTCTCTTTCTTTCTGACATGACACATGTTTATAGCAGAAATAGAACCAGCTTTCTACCCTCTTGTTACATCTCCACAACCTGGAAGTATAATAAGCAACTTTTTTTGCCTAGTTCAACCATTCTTTCTATGTCCTGTGTTGTTGGTTCTCTTTTGGTTGGTAAATTTACATATAGTTTGGAAATTACAAATTAGATCTGCTCCAGACACCTGGGTTTTTTTGGAGTAATGTAAGACTGAACCAAAAGAGCCTTCAGCTCTTCTTCAACTTGCTTGATAATGTCATTCTTCATTGTAAAGCCTCAGTGCTTATTAGGCTCTTGAGTGAATCAAGCCCTTGCAATAATGGCCAAAAACATGTCCCTCAAGCCATCAGGAAATTCGAGGTGCTGTGTGCAGAGGAACTATGAGGAGCTGCTAAAGTAAGGAGTGATAGTATGCAGATCACTGAAATGTGAGCATCTTCTTAGCATTTTGGAAAATGTGATGAAAGTTCAAAGCCATACTGACACAATTTTGTAAAAGCAGTTGGGCTATTTCCTTCTCTCTTCATATATGCCTATTTTCTTCTGCAGAAATATGTGCACTCAGAGATTTGAATCCAACCAGATGAGAAACAGCTGGACATGTGATTAGGAAAATGGAATTTTTATAACAAAAGTTCTTAAAATATAGATTATATTGATATTTAAAGTGAACCTTTGTCTGCTCTTGAAAGGACTTGCTGTCTGAGTAAAATTTCAAGAGGTTTCAAATTCACTTTGTGTCCCATGATCAAATTATTAGAGTGATATTGTTTGTTTGGGAAAAATTATGAATCTTATTACAAGAACACTTCCTTTCACAGAGGAAAATTCTCCTCTTAAAGGAAACACCCCAGCAGATGTGCCAAGGTAGCAATGAGAAGCTCCAAAATAAGGTTCAGTATCACATCTTCAGCATCAGTGAAATTACAGTCAAAAACTCGCTTTCAGAGATGTCACTCAAGTAGCCAATAGAAGTAAGAAAGGTTTGCCAGAAATGAAAATAAAAAATACGAATGAGTTTTAGAAACAACTGAATAAGATTTTTGGTTTCTTTTTTACTTTCTAGGAGAAAGTTTTATTTAGAGCGTATTAAGTTGTTCTCATTTGATAACCTAGATACCCTTAGAAGGTGATGCAATTTTTTCAGGCAGTGTTTCATGCCTAAAGCTATGGTTTATCTATTTTTTTAATCAGCTCAATGTTGTGACCATAGAAATCAATAGCCAAAATTATAAACACGTTTTTTAAACAAATAGGAAATGGCTTTTGGTCTCTTTTTGGTCTACAAAATGGTAGCAAATTTATTGTCAGGCAGTAGATCGCCCTCAAAATGTCTAAGTCTTCTAAGATCAATCCATTGTTTGTTTATTTTCCTTCATTCGTGACCACTTATAGGTCATGATAAAACCTCATACAAAATGGAGCAATCTCGTGTGTGTTTCAGGCAAACAAAATAGGATTTTTATCAAGTGCAGCATCTATTTTTTCTCCTCCTTTTAATGAAATTTGGAGGAAGAAAGGAAGCCAGACTCCATTGTCCAAACATGTCACTTTGGCTTCAAACAAGCAATCAGGCATTTTAAAGTATAGATAGAAAATAGAAACTGAGCTCAATAGAAATTAGGGGAGGGGAAGAAAGGAACATGGAATTAAATCACTGGCTTACCATGATCTAAGAATATAGTTCAAAATAAGTGGCTTAATATGTCTTTCCTGTGGGTATATGAAGAGCAATAGTTTTTGAGAGAGATTGTGATGACTCACACTAGATCAGAAAATGACAACTACAGAGGAAATGAGACCAAATCCCATGGTTGTTTCACCCTTTTTACTCGGACGAGTTGCCACTGGCACAAAGAAATCAGCATATGAGGGAGTCATAAGAGTTAGGTTACAAAATCATTCTCCTCTTCTAATGCTAAGCTGTTCCCTCCAGTATACTCTGAATTGTTTTGTCCTACGGTGCCTAAGTGACACATGCAGTGAAACTGAAACCCTTGAGCAATCTCTATGTGCTGCTTAATTAGTCCATTTGTTTAATGTTTAAAATAAAAACCTGAAACCTTTTAATGTTCTGGCTATTAGGCAGTTACTGCTGATATTCAGGCTCCATACCCTTTTCTTCCTTTCATGTCTCATATGCCTATGATAACACTTTGTCTCAAGAATGATCAACATCACAGGCAGTGCAGTGGACTACCTGAATTTAACAACACAACCCTCATTACATTCCACCTCTAAGAAAGAAAATTATTTGTCTCTCCTTTAGGTTGTCCTGTTGTGTTGGGAAGCATAAAATCTCTGATTCATTTCACTTATCCTCAAAGAGCAGTCTCTTCAGTTTTGATGCTGAATGACATCCTCTAAGCAAACACCCTTCTAGAGAACCACACAAACTTATGTCATGTAGGTAAGGCTACCTCATTTGAGGTAGCTCTATGGAGGTTTGGTGAAGATTTTTATGAAGGCATGGTGGTTGCACTGAGATGGTTAAAATTGCAGGGTGTATTGACCCTGACTGTATGCCGGGTGCCCACCAAGCCACTCTATCACTCCCCTCCTCAGCTGGACAGGGGGAAGAAAATACAACAAAAGGCTCATTGGTTGAGGTAAGACCGGGAGAGATCACTTGCCAATTACCACAATAGGCAAAACAGACCCAGCTTCAGGAAATTACCTGATTTAGTTAGCAATAAAAGCACGGATAATGAGATAAACCCACATCTTAACACCACCTTCCTTCCATGTATTCCTTCTTCCTTAACGTAGCTTCATCCCTGATCTTCTCTTCACCCCCAGTAGTGCAGGGAGGTAGAAATAGGAGTTAAAATCAGTTCATTGCATGTTTTTTTTTCTGCTGCTACTTTCTCTTTCTCCTTCCCTTTCTCCAGCATGGGGTTCTTCCCAGAGGAGAATGAATCCATGTTCTCCAGTGTGAGTCCTTTCCACTGGGCTACAGTTCTTCATAACCTGCTTCAGTGTGTCTCTTCTACAGGGTTCAGTCCTTCAGGAAGAGGGTGCTCCAGTGTGTCCTCTCGACAGGATCATCAGTCCTGCCCACAAACCTGATGCTCTGGGCTTCTCTTTCCACGGTCCACAGGTCCTACCAGGAAGCCTCCTTCAGGCTTCATCCATCTCCTCTGGTGACCTGCACAGGCTGCAGATGGACCTCTGTGGACCTCCATGGGGCTGCAGGGGCACAGCTGCCTCACCATGGTCTGCACCACGGGCTGCAGGGGAGTCTCTGGAGTGCCTCTTCCCTCTCCTCCTTCCCTGCCCTTGGTGTTGGCAGAGTTGTTGCTCTAACGTATTCTCACTCTTTTCTGGCTACAATTTTCTTTCAATAAATTGGTTTCCTTTTAAAATATGTTATCCCAGAGGTTCTCCCAGTGTTGCCAACTGGCTGAGCCTTTGCCAGTGGTGGGTCCTGGAGCCGGCTGGCCATTGACTGTGTGGGATGCAGTGGACACTTCCAGCAGCTTCTTACAGAAGCGACCCTTGTAGCCATGCCACTATCAAAATCTAGCCATACCAACCCAATGCAAGCGCTAATGATTTCTTCCTTATGTGGTCACTTCTAACTGCAAGTGCTTTCAGCTGTGCTGCCACCCTCAGCTTCTCACTCCCAGCTCCCTGATTACTGTAGTGCAGCTGACCTTGCTGGTCCCTGGTGCGTATGTGGGGTTGGGTGGCTGATTAGTGCCCGGCTCAACAGAGGGGTATTTGAGGTAGGACTTGAAAATGTCTAAAATCCATCTCGATTTAATTGTGGAGGTATATAGCTGCAAGATGTACATAGTCAGTGCTTGCTACTCTGAAGGGAACAAATACTACAAAAGGGAGACATCTGCCTTTTCCATGCTGGATGCATCCAAAGTAACCTCAACATTATTTTTGCATGCTATAGCTGGAAATTTTTAGGTAGTGTATTACATGAATCTGACATTTCTAGGACTATTTCCAGGGTTCTATCAGAGGATGGAGAGGAACCTGGCTCAGAACATTTTTATTTCACTGTTCCACACTTTTGTTTTTCCCTTAAAAAAAAAAAAAAAGAATCAGGTCAACAGTTTGAACAAACAAACTGAAGTCAAGCAGAGGATCATAAGATTAAGTGACTTATTTTTAGATTTTCACATTCCTATATTTCTTTTTTTTTTCTTTAATATATCCTATATTTATATTTTAAACTAGTTGAATATGTTGGGTGGAAAAGTCTAATACTTTTCATATCTGCTTTTATGCACATTTAAATCAAACCAAGCGATTCTTCCTTCACTGTTACAATAAACCAGATAATTGAACACTATTTGTCATTTACATTTGTCTTTATGTGTGAGTTTATGAATTGGTTGGGCAATTTAAATATATCATATCATTATTATTGACCCTTAGCTGCATTAAGAAAAAAGGTACTTTCTTATGAAAATCAACACCTAAAATATGTGCATTATTCTAATGTTTCCCAGAATTCACTACATTCATTCAGAATTCTACACCTTGCACAATATGCAAAAAAGCTTAATCAGGGGAGAATTCAAACTTCACTATAAAAATTTATTACCCATATCAAAGTTTGGTCTTTAAGAGCACTGTCCATAATCTGATGTTCTGGTAGGGTAATACACCTTATTTGTTTGTCAGTTGATTTGAAACAGCAAAGTAAATTTAATTTAAGAAAAGGAACTATTCTGCTTTTGGTCAGAGCATCTTGAAATTAAATGCCATTTAAATTTGCCTGGCAGAAAATCTAAATTGATGAGCAAAACTCGTTCATATTAAAAACAACTTTCATATACGTAAATATGCGTATTATATTGGTTTATGTGTTCATTTATATTTAATGGAAAATAGATTTTCTGAAGAAATTAGCATAAATTCCTTGAAATTTTCAAATCCCTTGGTTTTCCGTATTCAATATAGAAAACTTACACACTATATTTTTAAAGAATAGCAGCTGTAGCAAGGGGTTGCACTAAATTACAGAGAATGGCCAATTCAATTTATTTTTTTATAAACAGAAGTCATTGTCATTAATTCTTCTAAAAATCAGTGCCTGAATACTTAATCCACAGCCCTCTGAGACAGGAATTTAGGAAAATTAGTACACAATAGGTTTAAATTATGCAAGAATCCATACACTTTGCTTGCAAGTGTTCTTAGGCGTCTACAAGCTGAAGGCTGAAAAACAAAATCCTAGAGCGGCTGTGCCAAAGAGGAAATACACAATCTGTAATTCAACTTTGAATGTGAAAAGGTAGCAAAAATCCACTGTGTTTGATAATACTCCCAAACAGATCCAAAAAAAATATAGAATAATTAGAACTCCACTATAAGATTGGGCAGAATTTTTCTTCTTCAGTAAATTTAAGCAAGACTGAACAATCCTGCTTAGAGTTTATATCAATAAATTATACCATGAATTATTATACCATGTAATGAGTTTCATGTATTTGAAGTAAGTGAAGAAATTTAATGTGGGTATAAGAAAGGTTAATGCCATTTAAAGAAATTGAAAAATACGGGTAATGCGATCTAAATGAGATATTCAACTGAAAGCTAAAATATATTAAGTAGGAGATATCTCATAATTCAATCCTGAGATTGGTAGCAGCATAAGTATTTAAGCACTGTGTATTTTTAGTAACTTTCTTCACATAATTACTGCTGAATTAACTGCTGTATACAGGATCAACAACAAATGAATATTTCATAACTGATTACAAGTATAAAAGGATTTATTCCTGGAAGGTTGTTGTGATAGTGTTTTTAATGAATACTTGATGTTATTAATACTGTAATTATTTATTTATTTCACATTGAAGTTGTATTTGGCATTTGGCAGCAATATAAAAATAGATGATCCCTGACTTGAGTATCTTATATAAAATGACAATAGGGAAAAGTGGAAAAAGGATAAGGACAGATAAGTTGATAAAGCTCTTTGGAAGTATAAGATAACTGTCTTTAGCTGACAGCCCAAAAATAACCATTAATCCTGAGAACAAAAGAGGGAAATGCTTTTCTCCACCTGCACTGGCTTTTGCCTCTTATTTCTGACAGGAGAACTGGAGGATTCTTGTGTTATCACTATCATTTTTTTCAATGCTGCAAGTGATTTATTTAGTGATTTAAATTATGCTATTATTTGTCGGTTGCATAAAATGATCCTTAGACTCCACTTCCCCCATCCAGTTTTATCATCCCTCTTTTTTTTTAAGCTCTAGCCATGTTTTTGATCATCAGACAATTGAAAACACAGTTTTAAAGAAATGCTGAGTTTTTCAGGGAAACTTTGTATTCTGACAGCTGGCATTTTAAGGAAAATACCAAATATTAGGAAACTTTTGATAAAAATCATGAGAGTTGACAATGCTGCCATCTAGCCTTAGAAACATACTCAACAGGAGCAATCTGTTACAAAGCCATGAGTCTCTGACTCTCTCCGTTACCTTCCCAAACAGCAGGAATCTGAGGACTCCTATCTGTGAAGTCTCAGCAGCTTGACCGTGAACAATGGCCATGAACAATGAGTCCTGTGACACCATCCTTAAGAGCAAGACTGTATTTATGTTGAGCTAGTGCCATCGTATTCTTAGATATCCACAGGCTGTGTGCATTGGACATTGCTCTGAAACCCCTCATTATAAAAATTAAAAAGCCAGAAATCTTCTATGTGCTATCCTTTAAGGAAGAATTACGATCTCTGCAGTACATCGTATATTCTCATGACTTGCTTGTAGGTTGGGTTGCTGTTATGTAAAGCTAAAATTAAAAGAGTTACAAGATAAAGAAACATTTTTTTCTTTGTCTAATTAGCATTTCTTTGATTTAAGCCACGAATTTGAGGTCTTTCTTAATACCTAAGAAGATAAAAGAGAAGTCATCTTCAAATGTATAGGAGTAGAATCATTTATGGGGTTTGTTTTAAATGCCATATTTTAAGAAGTGTTTTTATGCATATGTAAATCTTTGTATAGGACCTATCATTCTTGTGTGTTTAAATCCATGTAGCCTGTTAATACTTATGTTTGAAATGCTAATACACTGGGGTTTTTTTCTGTTCTTGCTTTAAAACTAGCATTTGTCATTGTTTTGTTCTAGCCTGTTTCACAATAATTGATTTTGTGTTCACTTGTTAATTGGTTTAGTTGTAACTTTATTGAAATTCATGGATTTGCTGATGTCCTAAGGAGGGTCTGTTTTCACTGGTAGTTGCTAATTGCACAGTGTTAAGGATTCATAAGCTTGCAACTTCTTCATAAAGCAATCAACACATTTTATTAACTTCCTGAGTCTCTGCTCTGCTCCCTGAATCATAGCATTTGTGATCCTGCTCTTAGCTGAAAACAGGTGCAGTATTCGTATGATAAGAAACTCTTTGAAATGAACACATATTTTACTTTTAAAAGAGTAATTTCTTGGAGAAAAATTGTTGTAATTATTATTATTTATTTCTACAACAGAAGGATTGGGAGTATCAAAATCAGAGATACATTGTGTTAAATGCAGAACAAGAGAATATAAGGCACTCAAAGACCAAACAAGTCCAGAGAGTAAGGGTTAGATGGTTCCTAAACATATTAGACACATGAGAAGCTTAGAAATAGAGCAAGAAGAAGTGCCAAGCTCACTAGCATAGCAAAAGCAAATGTACCTTCTGCTTAGGAGCTCCCCTTCTGGATGCTTCTATCTGAGACAAGCAGGAGAAACAAAGAGACAACAAAGATGCTGGACACCTGATCTGGTGACCACCAACAGTCGGCAGAAACAGTGAGCACCATCTGTCAGCCCTTTAGGACAGTGGGTGTGTAGGAGCTGTGGCGTGTCTTATTACCCCACAGATTGTATTACCCTGTCAGCCAGACCTTGCCGAGGGTCTGAGTCAAGCCTGGACAGTAGCCTCTTCTCCTCACAGCCTGAAAAACAGGGGCAAAATGAAACCTAGTTTGATATGAAGACTTAAATCTTTTACATTTCTACAGCTGTGTGTTGAAAGGAAATACACAATCAGGAGACTAGTCACAGATTCTTTAGCCTTGGTTTCCTCTCTTTCCAACTCCTTTAGTTTTCATCCTTACTTCTTTGACCTTTTCCTTACAAAACTATTGTAGCTGTCTCTTATTCTTTTGTAATCCACTTAACAAGAGAAAATTTAGGTTAAGTTGTCTTAATAATGTTACTTGTAGCTTTCCCAAATCCTTGTCTTAAGTCAGTGGAATCTTATATTGTTCCCCATTGCTCTTTCTATCTCAATAAAATCAGACTGAGCTATATGGCTTTTTACTCCCAGCTTCTCTTTCCAGATTTCTTGGTGAAAAATTCACAAATAACTTCCATATATTTAGTTATTTCTAATCTAGAATTATCACAGGTAATACACATATTAGAATAAATGTATTTATATTATGTATAAGAGAGAGCACAACCCAGGACACCTGGCTCAAGCTCTCCCTTAGCACCACCAGCCATTCCCTTGAAAGATTATCAGCTGTTTGTATACTGATATTCACTCTACCTCAGGTCTGGAGGGACCCTTCTTTTTGCACGGACCTGGCGTGGGGTCGGGGGTGGGGAGGGGGGTGGGGAAAGAGGTGGAATGGGCTGCTGAGATCTCAGACCTATCCCTACTCACATGACAGGTTCATTGGTATGTGGTATGGCAGTCATGAAGTACTGGAGCCTGGCTGACAAAACCAGGATGAAATTCTGTGTCTGCCTGAATCCAAATAATCCAGAGTCATTACTAGCAAGTATTTTTTGTCTTATCAACAGTTTACGTAGGTGTATATCACACACCTGTCCAGAAAGACACGTGAGCTGGAAGATAGGCAAACAATCATACTCAAAACCAACTGTAAAGAATAGCCCAAATTCACTTACTGTGTTGATTACATGTGAAACCATTCCTTTGACTAATCCAGTATATCTTCTCATTTATATCCCACCCCAAAATATTTTCTGAAAAGAAAATGCCATTGCTTGTCCACAACTGAAAGGAAAGGGCTTGTTAGACCAAATGTAATACTGACAGTAAAGATTATATCTTTATAACATTTTTTTGGAAAGGATTTCTGAGAAGAAATAAAAGGAGAAGGTTTTGTTATGGTTTAGAAATATGATCATAGTCTGATCAGCCAGTCTTTATGTTGTCTGGATTAAATAACACACTACTGCCATGGAGACTGTTGTTCTTTGTTTTATTCATGTACTGACAAACCCAGCAGAAAAATCAACGTAATTTATACCCTTAAATCCATATTGTATATTATAAACCTTGTGTTCAAATAACTATATACATATATATATATATATATATCTTTAGCTGTGCTTCCAACCTGAATAAGAAGCTGCATATCTTTGTTGACACTGGGACAAGAAAATGAAGCAGTTGGCTGTGCTTCCTCTGAAGCATCCCTGATTCATCTGAACATGGCTAAGAGAGAATGACACAGACAAAATTATGTTCCTGCAAAACAAGGTTATCTTTGCTTGGGACATTGATAGGAATCTGAATATGTGGTCATTACACTCTTTGTAGCTACATGTCCATTTTAAAGTCATTAACAAGGGCTTTGCTTCTTAATTAAAAAAACCAAAAACTTTTATATTAAGAAATAGCTACTGTCTTCCAATCTGATATAGCTTTGTGCATGAAAAAATTGCTTCATGCTCTTTATTTAACTCACACATTTATTGTGATTGTTAATTAGTGAGTATACATGAGGCACATTGAGATCCCAAGGTAGAAGATCTTCTTTATCATATCTACATAGGCATTAATGCCTTTAAAAGAAATTAATTTGTATAGCCAAAACAGGTATCTATTTTACACCTCATGCTATTTCACAGGCTGCTTATGATGCCTGGGGTGGCCACGTAACAACAGAGACTAGATAAGAATAAGGGAATAAAGGTAGGTATTTATTTGAGGGGCCTTCAAGGTACACCCTGGGGAGTCAAAAGGCTAAACCCAAGATGGACTCCACATAGTAAGTTCTTCACACTTTTGTAAGTTTGGTTCATTTGCATATCAGGATAAATTCTCCAATTACAACCCCAGTTAATGATGTACCTACCCCAAGTTTGCCCTCCTCTTCAGAGGCCTTAGTTTGCATATTTTGGGGCCTGGGAGAATCTAGGTGTCCTTGGAGAGCAAACACTTGTTATGTCTAACGAGCATGAGAGAACAGCAGCTAACAGGCCACAAGAAACTTCAGAGTTACACATTAGGGAGTACAGGATTTTAAAAATATAAAAATTAAAACATAAGGCATCACTTGAATGAATGATTCAGTTAGAAAATGACAGCAGAAGAGATTTCAGCCATAGATTTGTGACCTCACCTTACAGATTTTTTCTCTCTTTCATACAAACAATTAATTCAACATACAACTAATCTCACCAAAACAAATATTTATTTTCTCATCATTTGAGTTCTGCAAGTCTGATGAGTTTTGGCAGCATTTGTTTTTTAATGGTTTATAGGCCTTTACTATGATTAATTTTAGCTCAGGCACAGAAAAAAAATCTCTTCACCTAAGAACCACAGAGAAATATTAGAAAATGACTCTTGATAGAACAGTGTTTTTTCTGGTTTTTGTTTTGTTTCTTAAATAAAATAATTAACGGACAATTGCAAATTATATCTGAAATAAATTGTAAGGCAGTGAAATGCAAAAATCAATTTAAAAAAAGAAAAGAAATGAAAAGTAGGAATATGAGGATCACAAAGACATTTTCTAAAAATGATGACAAAAAAATCAGAACCACAAGAGCCTGATGTGCTGTCTTTAGAAAAGCAAAGATTTTCTTACAAGTAAATCATACCATGTTTTCTAGTTCCCAGTTTCTTATTTTCTCTCTGTGGATCAGGAGATTCCCTTAAGCAGTGCAGCATGTTCCTTAAAAGGGATATTTCTGTCTTGTATCATCTTCTCTCACTGTTAAAGCTGTGTAAGACCCCATGGAAACTACGTTTGCCTGTAAAACGAGCACTGGCAGACTCTGAAAGCTGGCTTACCTACCCCCTTCCATCTTTTGAACACCTCAGTCTGTCTTTTATTATGGGATTTAAAGGAATTTCAAAGAAAGTGAAAGGTACCATATGACAAGGCAAGACAGTTGTCTGTGAGCGGTTCACACAGACTCTGGGAGCTGCTAAATTTCCATGAATTCCAGAATGGGAATGGATAGAACAAAAAAATCACATAAAATTATTTGGAAAAATGGGTATTGACTGAGACGTTTTATATCAATCAATAAGAAATTAAGGAATTCTGTTGGACCGGTAAAAATGTTCCTGTGCAAAGTCAACATAAGAATCCTGATTTGGCTGAGATCAAGTACAATCCTATCACAATTGTCTGCTAGCAAACCTACTTGGACTCCTAGAAAATATTTTAATCAATTTCTGATGATAGGGTGTAGAAATGGGTGGGGGGAAAATGATTGAGTGTGATTTATTTTTTAATTTCTCTTTAAATCTTTCCATAACCTCACCAATTCCCCCAAGACAGCTAAAAACCAATGAGCCAGGGACTCCACAGACCATTGGCAAGTGCCTGTCATTACTCAGAACTTCAGAACAAGCAGGGTGATTAATCCATTTAAATTTACTGTACAGGAAATATCAGAGGTGGCAGATGCTTTCCTCAATTGTGGTTTACATAGAAAAGAAAATTAAAACCCTCACCGTAACAATTAACTGACTGCTTCACTAAATCCACTGTCATTTCTGTTTTTTTTTCCTTGTGGAAAATGTAACTATAAATGCTTCCAGCTTTCCTGACAAAGATGCGAGAGGCTGAGGGGATTGTTTTGGTTTTTCCTTGTTGTTGTTTTGGTTTTGTTTTGGTTTTGTTTGTTTGGGGTTTTTTAATTATTAAGGACATTCTATTGCTTGTTTTGGGTTATGATTTTTGGGGTGGGGAACCACTGGGGAATGCTGCTTCAGAAAATGGCTAATCTGTAGTTATTAGAACACACTGCAGCAAAACTGTCAGTATCTCTTCATTAGCTTCAAGATAAGGAGTTTTATATAAGCACATCTAAACCTCAGCTGTAACATCCACCTCAGGGTATATTAACAGTGCAGGATTTCATAATATTTCAGGACTAATTTCCTGCTTATTCAGATACTTTTTCATCACAGAGAATTTACACAGCTACAGACATCTGTCTTAATAACATTCAGTGTGTTAATACAGGTCTTGAGGACATTAGGTGATTGAAACTGTAGCTAGTAGATTCTTCCCATAAGTTTGGAATGATCAAAAGAGAATCTTTCATGGTTTTGGAAATTTTATTGTGTTAATTAGTTTTTATTCTTTAAATTATACTCTTCTGGTTTTGTTTTTTTGTTTGGTTTTTGTTTGTTTGTTTGTTTTTGTTTTGGTGTGTTTGTTTTTTGTTTGTTTGTTAGTTTTTCTCTTAGAACTATGGGCTGTACATAAGGCTTTCAAAATGTGTAGGGAGAGTCTGAGGAGGAAGACCCATTACATGAAATGATATGTGTATACAATACTGAACCTTGAGAAATTTCTCTTCTGCCGCCATAAATCTCACAAAGCCACACATTAATGGCACTCATTAGCAAATGACCAGACTAGGCTGTATGTAGGTAAAAACATATTTTGCCTAAATTTTTCTCTATGCTCTCACAATCTGTACAACTTTAGCAAGAACTAAAACCTGAGGGTTTCTCAGCATTACCAGTATGAGTTTTCTCAAACAACCACTGTATTCTTAAGTCAGGGGACTCTTAAATTTTCATAGTGTGGACTATATATTTTTTATGGGAAATAAACTCTTTTATTCAAAAGAAACATGGCTTTACTCAGAGGAGGCAAAAATTGCACCCTATTTTTCTATATGCAGGAACATCAGCAGGTAGCAAGAAGTTCAGGAGACAAAAATACTGTGTGCAGCTGAACTTATGCTCTAAGAGGAATAGCCTGAATTATGTGGAAGAATGAAGTGACTTATACCTCCATCAGAGCAGAACGAAATCCAGGAAGGTCTGTGATGTCCAAGGCATAACTTTTTCTCCGCTTTCCCAGGGTACTGTTCCCTTGAACTCCTGCTGTTCAGAACAGATAGCCAAGTCACAATCCGACTTACATCTTTACTGACAAATGTGCAGGTCCTTTCTTATCTTCCTGTCATCTAAGACTAGTAATGAGTTCACCCTCAAAAAACAAGTCCAATGTGTTGTGAATATTTTATCCAGGCTTACTGCATTTATGCAGATTTGGATTTTATATTACTATTCCATCTGATTTATACTGTGTTTTATCTTCCTTCCCTTTTATGTATATGATAACCTGTGTGTCCTTTGGAATACTTTGTCACCACAGAGGCCTTTTTTTTTCTGAATAACAATGCATTGTTAAAAATAAAAAGCATCTAGATATTTCAACTTCTTTGTTGAATCATAATAATTGTTTTTAAATTATGTCCACAGTTACTGGAATGATTCTTAATTTCTGAAACAACACAGTTTAAACACAACAGTTTTCAAACACTAATAGTATCTCTGAGGCTTATTCTACTCATCAGTTTAGCTGAGATTAAAAAGGATATGGAGTTTATTGTGAAGTAGTGTGTCAGGAGTCGGACTAAGATGATCCTTCTGGGTCCCTTTCAACTCAGGATATTCTATGAGATTCTACAAAGACCATTAAAAGTGTGCCACCTAGAATGCACAGCTTGAAAGATAAGAAAATATGTAAGTAGACAGCAAATCTGTAGTGAAACGGAAGGTGAGGGCAGGATCCATAAGAAGATTATAATAATTTTAATAAAAGTTATCTATGATGGTATTTTTTAATCTGATTATTCTACATCATTGTTGACACTAAAAATAGGTATCAGCAGTTCCCACTGGCCTTTTACCTTGCCATTATCAGCTGGCCATTTCCAAATCCTAAGGGTCTCAAGATGGCAATTGAAAGATGAGAGGTTAATGGCTTTATGCACTAACTCAAGGAGTGCACTCTATTTGTAAAAGTGCTAAGACTCCTGTGGCAGAAACTGTCAAGTGAATAGTTTAGGCCACCATCACTGATGGAGTGAAAACGTCAAAGAGCAACTCATTAGAGTCAGAGAACAAATAGGTAGGTGTAGCCACGACAGTAGGGATACTGAGAGCTTTGAAAAGTGTGAAAGGTAAGAGCAAGTAGATGAACTAGATGTGATGAAAAAAAAGAAGAATCAGTGAAAGGATGTAAGAGAGAGCAATCAGTGAAAAGGAAAAAGTGACCTTGCACATGGCAAAGGGTAAAAAGAGATTGTACTCCATTGTTCTGCTCATGCTACCATGACTAATTTTGATTCTGTAAGTCTTCAAACAGTTTTCTATGCACACGCACTTTCAGAGTCATACAAATATTTGCTGGAAGGACATTTAACAGTCATCTAGGCATTAAGACTATATCCAATACTAGATTGGGTCAGTTTTTGCTTTGTCTAGTTGAGTCTTGGAAGGACCTCTATGGATAATTTATTTCTCTACTCTTCTAACTTTATAATGGAGAAGTTTTCCTGAGGTCAGTCTGAAGATCCCTAACATGTAACTGTTGCTTTTTGTTTTATCACCAGCCACTAATGAAAATACTTTGG
>WEIT01026505.1:5628-26227 GCA_013389985.1 Dryoscopus gambensis | reverse complement strand
CACAGTCTCAGAGTCTGGGTTACAGATTCTTCTGTCATCATCTGGTGCAGGCTGTCCAAGTGATCCATAGACTATGTGGTAGAAAAATAGTTCTGTGTTTAAGTTCTGTGTTTAGGTGACAGTAAATGAAAAAGGAAGGGCCTAAAGTCTGATGAACAGAACAAAATCAATGCATTTCTTTTTATCAAGGGGGCTATACTTATTTACAACTCTGAAAAAATTTAATTGAGATATTTTTATTACTGTGATGCACTGGGACACAAAACTGGGTATCTATGAAGTCCAAGTTGACTGACAATAATAAAGATTCTTACTTGCTGGAAAAGGGAATTAATGGTTAAAGTCTTAAAGCATGCACTAGTAAATGAAAATAGTATATTCGTTTTCATGTGAAGTTTAATTACTACTGCTTTAACAAAGTTCACTTCTCATTGAACCATGAGAACCATGAGAAACTACCAGGGATGTTTACCACAGTACCTGTCAGAAGTGATCCCAGCACAAGTGACCTTGTTGAGACATATGTGTGATGCCATCTTATGTTCTCCCATACAAAGAGGTGTGGGATAAAAGATGCAGTGATTAGACCATGCTTCTTTGTATGGCAGCCAAGTAGAACATGGACCATTTTTGATCAGCTTCTGCTTTTACTGGAAATTGGATGAGTACCCAGGATCTGAGTTTACCACAGTATCTACTGATCTAGACTTCTTATATCAGCTGAAGCTCTAAAATCTTCGTTTAGATCAAACATCTTTTGATATGTCAATAAAGTTTCTCTCCATCTTCTCATGTTCAGTAAACCCAAAAATTTACACTCTTGTAAGCAAGAATAAACAGTCTTGTATACCCTTGGTCTTTTCAAAAAGTATCTTAAATGATGGAAACTTTCCTGAAATGTGCAAAAACTGAGGACAAGCTCCAAAAGGATATAAACACTACAAAGTGAAATTTAGAGTGGATGAGGGATACAAAATTAACCTAAGATAACACAGAAGAAAATTCCTTTATCTGCTTGGAAGTCCTAACCATGAAATTTCTTCCAATAAACTTATGATAGGCCAGACTACTGAAACAGACACAGTTATTGAGTCTGTATAGTCCACCTTCTGCCTCTACTAGGGAAGGATTTTTCCTTCTTGTGTTATTTTTGCTCCTGCATTCATATCTGGACAGCAGCCAAGCTCAAACAGAACTTGTACATGATCTAGTCTATAACTTGATGGTTAGACTTCTTTCAGATGAATGGAAAGGTCTCTTGGGCTGACAAAATGGACTCATTTCTGTTTTCTTGGGCAAATGTTCTAACCATTGTGTGATCACACAGAAGGGAAGAAAGATAGCAGTGTCCTTTCAGTGAAAGAAGTGCTACATATCCAGGCAATTATCACGTTCCTCAAGGCAAAGTGTCAGGGTGTAAATGCACAATGCCTATAAAGCTACCACACTAAAGGCTGCACTGAGGAGATCCAGAATCCAGCGAAAGGGTTTGTCATGCTCGTCTTGCGAGTCCCAGTCATGGGGACCAACATCTGTTTTGTGACTGCCCCATCCAGTTTGGTGCTGAATTTGGATTAAATTATTTCACAGCAATGCACTCCTGTTCCTAAACTGGTGCTAAGTGAAAACATTAGTGAATTACTATCTGATGGAGAGAGACTACACTAAGGTTGTAAGAATTTCATAAGCATCCTTAAACATGTTACATACTTGTTTTAATGTTCGAAATTTGAAAGCTTTCTAAATTTAGAGTGATTCTATCTAAGAGCCAAGGGAGTTGTTTTGTTTATAATAAGCCATAGTGACTCTTTCAGAGCAATTGCATTGAATGTTGTAAATGTACATAAGGAACATTAGGCTTTATGCAGCATAGTAAAAATCCTTTTTAACATTGAGAGAAATTACCAAAAGAGATTAGTGGATATTGCAAACTAATCACTTCACATTTAGGTTTTAAAAAAATTAAATCTGCCTTTGAACTATATTCTTATAAAAAAGCCACTTCAAATATGAAAATATTCCATTATTTTTTAAAGTTAAGTTAAGTTAAGTTAAGTTTTAACACTTCTGAAATATTCCAAATTAAGGGCCTTATTCTCAACTGCAACAAGGCCACTTTTAAGTAGTTCTGGCATCAATTACAGTTATGTGCATTTCAAAGTCCTTATGCACTTGTGAAGAGGTTTAAAGAGGACTTAATGTAAATGAGAATTCAGTCATCTCTTGGGATGAATTGAACTGTTCATTTATAAATGAGAATAATTAACAGAAACACACCTTTGCCTTATTCATGTCAATCCTTTCATGCTAAAATATGGATCAGCTCCTCTTAATTTTACTTATTTAAATCATTATTTCCATGTGAGTATCCCCTTTAAATTTGGATTTTTATTTAATTATTTTCTAAAGAGATAAGGAGCAATTTCCATTGTGCCATTTAATTCTATCAATAATCTGTGAGCAGAGTGGTGTCTCTATTTTCAGAGAGCATTTGTCTTTGAAATCTGAAAGAAAAAATGAGCTCCTCTACAGTCAGAGCTACAATGTTTGCCGAAAGCCTTTCAAGCAGTTTGGAACTCCTCCAGTAATTCTCAAGCAAGGCCCTCCTAGAACACCACTTCGGTATGAAGAAACAGTTTTCTTTTCACTGCTTGCACTGAATTTGATTAAATGATTTTCACTGATTTTAAGGTGAGAAAGGATTTTAGGTCCTGTGTTTTGTCTCACCAGTTTGCTTTTCCTCAGCCTGCTTTACAGTCAAGGCAAAAAGACAGGTAAGGTGACTTTTATGTTAAAGGACTTTATTTTGGAAGTGCGTTTGTGTGTTCATTGATTACTTGAACTCTTTAAATACAAGAAAACCATTGCTTCCTCTGATATCTGAGCTTTCTTCTGAATGCCAGGGTCAAGCTTCTGTAATTATTCATCCAAGTATATCCAAGGTACAAAGTCATCTGCCCTGAAATAAAAGTACGTTCTTAATGTATTAACTACAAAGTCGTGAGATACACAAATTAAGTGGCAGATAGATAAAATATAGCTCATATTGGTATGGCTAAAGACTGAACAGAATGGAAAACTGGCATTAGAGATTGAAATATTATTTATGACATACCATAAAATATACTTTTTCCTATTTAGAGATGACCATGAAGTAGAAAATATGTTATTGTTATGGGTATACTGGGTGTCCAGTGAAAAAGATTTAAAATACCCTCATCAAGCAAGCCCAGTCAGGAATTTAGTTCAATAGGGACAGTCATACAAAGAGAAAAAATGAATACCATGAGAAGCCTGAGTTTTGACAAATAAGACTCAGAAGCAAACTCTTTGTGGCATAAGCTAATGTAAGACACTTACTGTCATCCAAACAATTATATTAGCATGAAGGCCTGGTAGAAAAAGCAACAGCCAAAGTCATAAATCCAGTGAAGTTAAAGAGATTGTGTAGATAGGTCAGGTATGTCTTATCTCTCCCAAATGGATTGTCAGATACTGTGAAAAAAAAAAAAAAAGAAGCTTTATCCAGTCTTCTTAGCCAATGTTTTGTCATAATACTTTTAAGAGAAAACAAGGATGAAAGGCATTTTTTTTGTGTGTGACCTTCTGTCTGAAATAATCTGATTATAGTAGAATGGGATTTGGTAAATCAAAAAGGTCCATTGCTCAAAAGAAACTCACCATGGTATTTCTATTCAAATAAAAAAAAAGGCGTATCTCTAGCAAGACAAAAAGGCAGAATAAGTGAAAATTCATGTCATACCACTTCTGAAGCCAATATTAGTTGATTCTATTTTTCTTGGAATACAGACAAGAACTAACATATCTGTAAATATCACCTTTTATATCCTCAGTATAAGCATTTGTAAAACTGTAATTGGGTGGATTTTTTCCCCCAAAGGCAATGCATGGGACTCCTGCATGTACATCAATCAATTTTTTCTTTCTATTACTAAACATAAGCAATTCCTGGAGTATTTAATTACCATGCACAGAGCTCAGTGGAAGGCCTCCACGATGGATAGGATGTGAAACATTAGTCATGGGAGGAGAAGTGAAGAACTGGGGCTTGTTCAGCAAAGTGCCTTTAAATGCATTTTACAGCATTTTTGTTGTAATAAAACTTACAGTTTCATTGTTTCATTCCCGGTACCTGTGAGGAGAAGGAGCCAGTCTCTTCACAGAGCTACACTTTTGGAAGACTAAAGGAAAATCTCATAAATTGTAAGAAGAGAGTTTCAGATTTGGCATAGGAAGTAACTTTTTCACCAATGAACAGTAATGCAGTGTCACAAGTGGGCCAGGGAGGCTGTGGAGTCTCCGTGCTTAGGAGATTTTCAAGATCACATTGGGCAAAGCCCTGACTAACCTGGTTTTAACCCCAGAATAGCCTCACTTGATGTTATAGCTAATCCTACTTTGAACAAGGAGTAGAGATCCTGGAGTCCCTTCCAAGTTGAATTATCATGTAAAACTGTAGCAAGCTACATGTATTATAAATCAACTTAAAAAGCTATGATAAAACCTAACTGTAGAACACTGAACAGTAAAATCATTCAGCCCCATACAGCAAAGAACATTCATATTTCATGGAATATAGTGTTACCAAATTAACAAAATATTATCCCACATTCTTTCTACTGTATAAACTTAGAGCTTTGTTTCTACTGTTTGTGTGCTATGTACTATGCCAGTTAAAGAAATTTGGAGGTTTGTCTTCTGCTCTGCCATTACAAATTGACATGAACTCTACCACCTGTACCTTGTGAAGGGCTTTGCAATGCCCAGGTGCAGTATGAATACTTGTCTGTGTTTACTGACACTGAAAAGAAATACATTCTGATGGAAACCTGGCTCAGACAATTCTTCAGACTGCTGAAGGATGAATAGCTACAGTGCACAAAGCATTGGTTGGATTAGCCCTCTTTTTTTTTTAATCTTTTCTTCTTTTCTGTTCAAGCCACAAACTGTGTCTTTAAGAAAAATTTCACTGACAGTGAATTGGTTTGGAACTCATACATAAAATAGCTCCAGAGAAAACTGCAAGATTTAACTTGAAATTACCAACTAAACCCAAATATTTATGTACAAATAAGACTTTATGTGTACTCATATACCTAATACTTAGTGCTTAGATACATAGATAGCAATTAAACAGAAAATTCCTATATTGCCACATTGAATCAGTGGACGCATGACTTTTGACTATGTATCCTCATTTCCTTGAAACAGAAAACAGAACTTCTATACTTTTACTACTTATTAATGTTCAGTTAAGCCAGTGAGAAAATCTGTCATGTCATTCCAACATTCAACTTCACCAAAACTAAATCCTTCTTCAGAATCATTATGGTTTAACATATAGGTAGTGAGATTATCAAAAGGTAAAACTCATGAGGCCAAAATTAAGGTATCTACAGCTCACTTTTCATAACTTTACTCCTTTACACAACTCAACAGTTTGTTTATTTCAAAGGCAATGCCTTCAAGCAAACTAAGATAGTTGTTATATTTAAAACAGATGTTGGGAGCCAATTCAGTTTTTGTTATGCCTCAACAATGGTTGTCAGAGGCATGTGGAGGAGGGGTGCACATCTTTCACATGCAGGAGTCAACTAGAAAGAGCCTTGTCTCTGGGGGGACTTTACCTGGCAACACCTCACACAAGGAAGGCAGTAGGAGACACTGTGGAGGGGCTTCTCCAATCAGGTCACGAAGAGGTCTCTACCAATGGACGGCAAAGAAAGCTTGGACTGGACCGATGGTTCCCTGTTAGTGGTCAGGCTTCGGGAGGGGCCAGGGGATATAAAAACCAGCTGTGTTGCTGCTTGCTGGGGCTCATTACTGCTCATTTGCTGGCTGGCTTGCTCCCTCCTTTGCCCTGGCCCAGCTTGCCTTCTGGCTCTCCTGCCCGCACTGGTTTGCCCTCACACCTGTCCTGCCATCCTGTGCCCCGACCACCGCCTTGCCACTTTGCCCTGCATCCTTGCCTGATCTGCCTGCTTTCAACCCTGCCACGCTGATCCAGCCGTCTCTGCCCACCCTGCCGCCCTGATCCAGCCGGTTGCCACAACCCTGTCCAGGGCCCTGGTCCTCCCATTTGAGCGCCCACTCACCGCATGTCTGGTGCTGTCACTGCAGGCGCTGTGTTGCTGTTGAGGTGGGAGAAACACAATAATACCCCAGGAACAGATTTACAGCAAAAGGTCTTTATTCAAAACTCCAGAGACATTTTATAGACTTTGCTATGTTTATCATTCATGTTACTCGTCCACTGGCTGCTTAACTACTACAATAGATTCATTGGCTATCATTTAGCTACAATGCACTATTCTTAGCTACCAGTAGCATAGGCATCCTAAACATTCTAAGCATTTAGAAAACACCAGCTGGAGCTCTGCTGTTTTGGTTTCTTGCTTCTGTTAACACTAAGTTTCTCACGGGTACAAATGAATTGTGCTCAAATCAATGTCGGAGCCAGACAGGCTTGCTGACCTGCTGTCATTTCCCACAGCACCACGCCTGTGGAGCCACACAGGCTTGCTAACACCTAGCCTGGCCACAGGCAGGCAGCGTGCACAGCCCCCACTGCCTCGACGCTGACAGCACTGCCCTGACTCGCTGGTGGTAATGCCCTCTTTTCCTCTCTGTCCCCTCTCCCTCTCTCTCTCCTCTCCCCCAGTCCTTTTCCATTTTCCTTTCTTCCTTTCTGTCTCTTCTAGCCGTCTTTCGCTCAGGCAACTCCTTTTCCTTCTCCTTTTCGTTATCAATAAACAGTTGTCAGATACAAGGTTTGCCTCATTTGGCTTCATTCTGTTCCTGACCATCCATTTTTAAAAGAACTCCTCACGGTTCCCCGCAGTGGAACACGACAACAGGAAATCTCCCAAATACTTGTTTTCCTCTTCTCTAAAATATGAATATTTCCATCTCATAATGTGTCTACAGATGAACAAGTGGAAGTGATTTAGTTCTGTGTCTAACTTTAGATGCAACAAGTACTTTAAACTGGATACTGAATCTCTGCCATGCTTGGGAAGATTTATCCTTTTAAGAAATTGAGTTTCCTTGTTCATTTGTTATCCCTTTTGTGTCTCAGGAGGGTAGACTTTAGGACTATGACATAATCAGAAAATATATTTTCCTTTTCTGAGTTTTGTGCAGGGGGTCTCAAGTTTACTAAAATTTCTGTGTTTACAAATTGATGCAAAAGAAAAAGACTTGATTAAAAAGTGAAAAACTCTCTCTAGAATTTCTAAATTCATTTTTTCAGTATCATAGGTAGTATATTCAGACACATAATGATGCTTTGCAATTGCAAAGTTCTCTTGTCACTTTTTAAATGACCTGCGTAAGTAATTCAAAGCTTTCTTACTTGAGAACAAAGCAATATTCCCAGATTAACATCTTAGAAATTCCCACTGAAATTAGGCAGAGACTTCTTTGATATTTAGATTGGGCACGCTACAGTGTTTTAAAAAGATCAGATCATTCAATACTTTTGCTGTATGCAAGTATAACTCTGGGATTTCTTTGGAGTCATTTTGATTGACAGCATGTTGGAATAGACAACTATGTCCAGATGCAGTTTCTGAGGTTGAAAGGCATCATTTTTTCATAGGCTGCATCAAGAGAGAAATTTAAGCGAGAGTGAATATCTTAGCTTCAAAACAAATACTGTAAACACTATGATTGCAGACCTTGAATGTGTGTTTTTACAATTCCTTTTCCATTCTAAAACAAACTTTTAACAGCCAAGACTTAAATTAATTAAAGTGGAAGGTTGTACCATGAAAATACTTCAACAACAGTGGAGCTAGTATGCCCAGACATGATACAAAATGCATTTACTCTGATGTTATGAAGAGTCTTCCTACTCTTCCCCTGCTCCACCATAAAAAAGAACAAAGAACTTTAAAAATGGAGGCAGAGGCAAAGTATAAAAATTTAGGTGAATAACAATCAAGACACAGTTGACCAGTTTGGATTGCTTCTTAGAAACCTTTGCCTCTGCCGTCTTAACCAACGCATGCTGAAAGAGCAAGCTGCTGAAGTCTGCTGCAGAACCATTATCATCTGTTCATTTTATTTCCATTGCCAATTATCCTTAATTATTGGAAACTTTTCCAACGTATAATGACTGCTGAAATGCATGCTCATTAAATTGACTCTAGCTGAAGGGATAGATTTTGATCAGCTATGTTATGTTACACACCTGATTTTCAAGTACTGCATCCTCAGTTAACTTGAAGTCCACCTTTGCACAACATTTTCCAAGTGCTATCTATGAATTTATTTACTTTTACAGGAGAAAGAAACAAAAGACCAGATTTCTTTGTTGGAAACTGACATAATTAGCATAAAAAGACAGCTATGATGTGAATTGCTAGTAGCTAAGTGATAAATATGGACAAACATTATTTCTGAGGGATGAATGATGTCACTTGAGCAAAGACAATAAGAGGCTGCAATTCACTTTGGAGCCCATGGAAAAGCATAAAGAAATTTCCTCAGAATCTGCTCATTTATAAGACACATTGCAGCCCACTGTACTTCCTGGGGGTTATTCCAGGGACCCTCTTGAAACCTGATTGCAAGAGCTGTAGAAAGAATGAGGACACAAGCTTTCTTTTTGTCACATCCTCAGGGTACAATCTTGCCTGATGCCTGATTTCATATCTCCACTGCTGCACACCCTAAAAAAAAAAAACAAAAAAACCTAGGGAAATTCTGTCTCGGAGTGGATCCATTTTAGGCATAGAAAAGCCTTAAAAAAAATTAGGGATTTGTATGAACTCCTGAAAAAAAGAAAGCATGTGTTAAAGAAACAGCAAGTGAGGTACTTCTCTGTGTTATTTCATGTGAGTCACCCTGCCGATGCCACTACCAGGCCCAGGATTATGCTGCTGTCCCCTTATTGTGCTGCCTTCTTCCTAAAGGCAACCTCATCTGGCCTTCCACATCATAAATGTCTCTTAGTGCACTGTGTTTGCCCTGCCCTTCCTTTCTTGGCTTCCCTTTTGTCTTCTGAGAACACACATGATTTGCCTCTCTTCTGATGACAGACTATTTTACAAAAAAAATCTAATTAAAATAAAAGCAAATAACTGTCAAGATGTGCATGTAACAGTGCATATCAATGTTTTTGAGCACATAGCTCTTTCCTTGCTCTTTCCGTATCAATCTCTTCTTTGTCATATTCTCTCTTTCATAATTATGAGATCTTAGAAAGGAAAAAGAACTGAGTTTTTTGTGTGTGTAACTTTTTTCAAACAATCTCTCTGCCCTTACTGCACACAAACACAATATAACACCATAAAATCAAGCACAAATGTTAAGGTGACAATTCTAATTTCTTTTAGATGCTGTTGCTGTGTTGCCAGCTCTTTATTTCCTTGTTAGGCATGACAAGCCTCATGGCAGACACAGGTTTAAAGTGCAGTCTGATCTTTAAGGTTGATTTTTTAAGGTAGTCTTCCTGTTCCAGAAATTCTGCTGCACTATCTAGTAGCAATATAAAAAAGCAAGAACTACAAATTTAAAAATGAGACAGAGAAACTAACTGCCTATATAGTTTATTATTCTTAATTTTTGATCTGGATTGAAAGCTCTGTTGGTAAAATTGGGTCAGAACTAGTTTTCCCATCACACCTTTATGAAAGGTATATGTATAAATATTTTGATATTTAACGCATTCAGACAAACTCCTTCAAAGTGCTTTTGTTTTGTTTTGTTTTGTTTTTTGAATTTTGTTTTGCTTTCAGCAACATGTAAGGTACCAGCAAGAAAGCTGTCAAGCCAGTGCTATTTCCACAGAAAACTGTTGGTAGAAGAAATTCAGTTACTGCTTTAGTAGTGAACTCCCAGAAAACCACCTTTATGGGTTAGAAGGATGAGATAAAGGTAAATGACTTTTTACTAAGTCAGAAAAAATCTAATGGGGACTGCAAGGAAGTGATTTATAGCCTTCTAGCCATCTAACAGAATTGATACTTCTTTTTAATAGGGAAGGCTTAGAAAGAGATGTTATTAGGTCTTTTTGCATTGTTACCCTCACTCTTCTCATGAATTGAGTATGTTCCTTCTCCTTCTGAGGAATCTCTCTACGGCTTTTCTAAGGTAAATGCTTGTATTACAGATCACATAAAGTTAATTCTTCATGAATAAACATTACACAGACGTGTTTTAATACGAAACCCATGCTTGTGAATCTTGTCAAATCTTTGTTGAAAATAACACTGACAGTGGAGTCAGAATGACTCTGATAAAAGTAATATTCACAGTGTTTTCCAAGTGACCCGTAGTATGAAGTGCTAGTTAACTTGTAATATATCTGGGAGCATAGCGCTCACAAGAATACCAGCTCAGTTTTGCTGAAACATGGGATTTGGAAAAGGTTCAGAGAACCTTTTGAACTTTTGGGGCCTCATCGACAACAAACTAAGCTGCCTGGCCATTTAGCTGTGCACAACAATAATCATCACTAGCAGTAAAATTTCTGGAATCAAAACCTGGTTGACAATTTTGTTGATAATATGCAAGGCAAAGTGCAATTCAGTTCGCTCTTTAACAGTTAGATTTGCTGTGCTGATCTGACAGTAATAACAACTTGTTTTTTTCCAGTAAACTAAGCAGATAGGATTAGGATTTTTATAGAGATGCATAGGGTTTTAGCTATGTTTTTGTCATTAAAGTCAATAGCAACTGAGCAGCTGAAACCCTGGGTAACACTTCGACAATTTCTACCACAGGGAGAAGATAAGTGAAGTAATAAAATGCTATTCTTTCCTTTGAAATTTAGTGCTCAGTAAAGTTGCTAGACTGGCAGCCTTGCAAAACAGAAGCTCTTTGCTGTATTTACCCACACAACAGGTACAGCAAAAGTGGCAGCAATATGGATTTTTTTCTCTTGCTGTACCAATGTGTTGCATGTTTTTTGCAATGGCAGTCAGTATTACCACAATGATCTGGGACACTATTTGTAAAGTTTATGAGTTCAGTCTTCCTTCCTGCTCATTAGCAGTACTCATTCCCATACGTAGCTCCCCTAGCAATAAACAGAGTTTCTTTCTGCTTTTATAGGCAGTCATGTCAGCCTGTTGTTCAGCTTTTATACAAACTATTGATCTGTTATCATATGAATTGACTCACTAAAGCATCAGTTGTTTATTTTTGTGGTCTGAATATGTTTCCTTCTCATGAGACCCTAGATGTTCCTTGCTTTGAATAACTGAGGATGCAAAGGGCTAAAGAAACTACTATTATAGCTCTTCTTGCTCAAGGCAAGAATCATCTTCAGGTTATGTCTTTTTCTATCCATTTCCTTAGAGCGGTTCTTTGTAGTTCCTCTTTAAGTACACAGCTAAGCAGAAGAAATAAAGTAAAAGTCCTAAGCCTGGCTTTAGGAAAAAAAAATGTGGTTTGTACATTGAATTTCCTTAATCTTTTAAATTTTGTCTCCAGCAAACAACATTCCTCTGTCTGTTTGTCTGTCTGCAAGGATCGTTACCTTGCATTGTCAGTGATACTTCTCCAAATATTAAGCTAATTTCTAGCTTTACAGTGAGCTCTGAACCAGGAGAAAGTGTTGATTAGAAAAAAATATGTCCCAGATCTTCTGAACTGCAGTTTTGCTCAGATTGTTTATCCTCGTGTGATATTAGAAGAAAGTAGCTTAATACAACAATTACCTAGACATTGCGAAAGACCTTCACAGAAAACAGTCTTCCCCACATTCTAATTAGGGTAGATCATGATCTAGAGATGCATGGGATGAAAAGTTGGAGAGATGTTGCTGCTCCCACAATAATGCTTAGCTTAATGAAACAGGTAGGTATAATTTTTCAATTTTCAGCCTGGAAAATTTATAACAGTGAAAATGTGGGAAGAAAGGAAAATAAAATGTATCCACATATACGGCACTACTTACTTAAAGACTTTAAAAAAAAAGTTAAATTTATATCTCCAGAAGATTAATTTTCAGCCATTCTGTTCTTTGTCTTGACCACCTCTTTGATGCCTAATTGATCTTGAACATCTTGAAAAAACTTCAAGGCCTATGGTTGAGCCAGCCATTGAGATCATCATAGTTTGCCCCTTTGTAGCAGGGTGAGGGCGACTAAGCACTGCCCAAGTTGCAGAGAGGTTGTGGAGGCTTCCTCCTTGAAGGTATTCAAAAGACATCTGCATGTGGTCCTGGGAAGTTGGCTGGAGGGGACTCTGCACAGGCAGGAGGGTTGGACCACATGATCTCAAGAAGTCCTTTCTGGCCTCAGCCACTCTTGAGTCTATGAGATGAAAACAAATTCTGTCAAAGGGTTTGCAAGTACTGATATTTGTTGGTGGGAGAAGAAGGATCCTAAATATAGAACATTGGCGTGTGAAACCTCCATTTGCCATTCTACTGATGGTTAATTCATGTTGTGTTTTTTTAAATCACACATGTTGCACTGTGTGCACACGGCTGTAGCAGTTGCTAAGGAATCATCTTCTATTTCATCTGGTGTTGATGTTGATCTTAAACTTATTCTTTCCATTTGACAGTAAAAATTTCACAAAGTTGAAGGGTTGTCTTCAATTAAATACAGTTGTTAGTTATCTGTGTCAATATAAATGACACAGAGGTAAAATAATTATTACTTTGTTATTTAGGATGTTTTCTCTGCTTCCCATTTCTCATTGAATTTGCAGCTCCATATGTCATAGGAATACCTTCCTTAAGCTAAGAATATAAATTGAAAACTTCATCTAGCAGCCCTGATGAAGGTAAAATTTGGGTCTTCTGAAATAGAGATATGTGCATATGTATTTATACAAATACACAGCTAAACCATATTTTCCATAATTATTTCCAAAATCTCTACATTTTATCATGGAGATGGAGAGAAATGCAGGAAATTCATTATAAAACTCAGCTACTCAAAATATGCTAGAGCATTGAATAGAAGCCTATATCCATCCTGAAGGTATCTTCTCTGATTTTTAACACCTACCTATGTAGTAAGACAACACACACAGACCATGTAGGTGACAGGGACATTTAATGAGAGATTTTATTTCTGTACAGCAGATAGATGGATATGATGTACAACAAAGTGTTTTTAGTGTGAAATTATATAAAATGAGTTATTAATGGTCTTAATTGGGATGGGATGAAGAGGGAGACAAAGCTCCTCAAGGTTCCTTTGTGTTACCATGCTGCTGCCAAGGAATATTTATGTTTATAAAATATTTAATAATATTTTATTTAATTTAAATAAATATTTAATATTTATGTTTTAGTCTCTGGAGGAAACTTTAGTCATGCAGAACTTATCACTACCTCCCGAGCTCATCCCCAGTGTCAACGTTTCAACATCTTGGAAATATGTTTTGTACTGCTGGGCACTGCAGGAATACTGAGCTGTAGTCTGAAAGGTCATTATCTCCATTGAGAGGGCACTAACATCTATGCTCAAACATTTGCTTGGGTTTTGTTAGACTTTGTTAAAGTCTATTCAAATTCAAGTAATCCCCTTCAGTGCTACTTCTTTGCGATGAAAATAGAAGGAAATAGTGCTGATTTTTGACAATCCTCAGCTCTTTAGAAACACGTGTTAAGAACATTCAGATATTTCATATGCCTGGTGAAATAATTGGCAAATCGGTAGACCAGTGAGAAAACTTTCTGCTCCTGAGGCACCGCACAGATCTAAGTGGGATATTTTTACACATGCTGAAGTTGTTATTTCATAAAAACAAGGATATTAATAATGTTGTGTATTGAACAAAACATTAATATGTTATTTGTTAATATTTATGGCTCATCACTACAATCATTCAGAAAAATAAACTAAACATAGTATAACAAGAATATATTTCAGATTGGCTGAATTTGCTCATGACTCTACCAAATGATGAGAGATGGTTATAACGTGTTTCAGTTTAAAGAAAATAAAAATATTTGCACTACTTTTTCTCTTCACTGGCTTGCATTCATTCCATGGTTTGATTCAGGGTACTGGCATTCACTTCTGGAGCACTAAAAGATCGGGAATTTTCTAAATATTTTAAAGCTCACTTGCTTATTTTCCTTTTCATATCTTCCAGAGGAGAGGAGGGTTTTTTTCCTTTTTTCCTCTCTAAATTCACCTATGGAAACAACTGTCATCATCGCACCTTTAACATTGAGATTCACTTCCTCAGTCTTCTGGAGCTTCTATGGATTGATATACATGTTATGGAGCAAAGCCCATCTACTGTTATGCAGTAAAGCCTATCTACCCACTGAGGTTTTCCTAAGGGGAATAGCATAAAAATGAGTGTATGAACAAGTAAAAAAATTGAAAGATTGGCATGTTAGTGGGTGTGGTGTGTAGCGCAGAATTAAATGTTTGCAGTAAATATTATATTTTAAAGTAGTTTTTGTATTAAATATGAATGTAATGATGAGCTATAAATGTCTTATATATATCTTGTGATTTTATGGCAAAAATTAAGAACAGAAGTGTAAAAACAGTATTAAGAAAAACAAGTTGCAATGTGATCTACCAGTCATTATGATGACAAGGACACCAGGATGGTGTCTTTATAATGACCATGAATAGAAGTCTTCTCAGTGTTTAAATATGTTATGTATGCATACAAAATATTATTTTCATAACATACATGTAATTGTAGATTACTTGTCTCAATGGCAGGTTTCCCATCATTTTATCTGCAGGCCAAATAAGACCCCTGGGTTTTTTTGGAGGGGAAAAGTTTATTTTCCATTTATATTTAAAATGTGAAATTTATGGCTGAGAAGACAAGGTTTGTCTGGCTGGCTGCTGAGGAAGCACATTTGCAATCAGCACAGTATAATCTCTAACATACATACATGGACAGGACAGCAGAGAAACTAGTCATGGGGTTTCTTTAGCAAACAGAGGAGGCACATGTCAGGAATCCAGAAGAGAGTTTGCGAAGGTTTCCTTCTTGTGCCCTGGGAGGGCACTTGGCTGCCAGTGTGAAGAATAGAGGATGTCTGAAGAAATCAAATTGGTCTGCTTTATCCACCTCAGCCAATTACTCCCTTGAGCATAATCATACTCTGCTGTGGAAGAAAAAAGGATAATGTCTTAATGTCCTAATAATCTTCTAACCTGAGACCTCTGCTGTAGAATTGGGCTATTTCATGCCATCTGAGAACATATTAAAATGCCTTCTAAATATTTAAGACCCAAGCCATCTAATCAGAAACAAATTTCAAAAGCAAGTTTTTCAATTCATCACAGATTTTTTTCCCCCTCATACATTAAGTCAAGATGCATTAATCACATCACAAAGCTTTGAGGTTATGTGATACGAAAATTCAACATTCCAAATCAGTATATCTCAGTTAAAACACAGAACTGCATTTAGATACCATGTCTGATATTTTCCCCTTTCTGAGCCCGCAAGCCAAGCTAAGGTTTTACAGGTAAAGAATGAAGCTGCACAAGAAGCTACCACATGCATAGTGCTCATCCTGGTTTTTCAGGGCTCTCTGAGCAGAGGATCTCAAGGCATTGGCCAGTGTATCACTCATGGTGGTGTTCCATAGCATATGCTGAATATAGACATCCATCCTGAGCTTAGAGCAGCTATGATGTCTTCTTGCCTTTAAATGAATACATTTTAGGACAGAAACAGTGAATTTTAGAAGAATTCAACACTTTTCATAGAATTCTTAGAAAGACACCACTGCCCCCAGAAAAAAGTTATATTGGTTATTCTATTTTAAATTGTCTGGTTTGGTCAGTCTTTACTGAATACCACATTACAATAATAAGAATTAATACCAGAGAATATTCCATATCACTTGAATTCTTCCTCTCAGTTATTTCAACCTTAATTGTAGTATATTATACAATGCCATTAAATAACCCAGTAGTACTCCTTGAGTTCATGAACCTATATAGTATATATTGTTCTTGAAACAAGTAATGTATATGAAATATATTTAACTGCATTCTTGGACCTGTACCCCTATCTAGTGTTTGTACTGAGTAAATGTAATGCATTCAATGTTGTTGATCAGAACAACATTGTTGTTGGTGGTATTTTTTTCTCTTACAGTATTAAGCATAATACAGTAAGTATTATGCTTAAAGAGAAATGTCAAAAATGTAAAAATGCTCTAAGACTCACCTAGTTTATCTTCTTTGTGTGACGCATGGTCCAGAATAACACAAGCAGAGCAGCCAGAATATAGTGTACCATGGTGACCTTAAACTAAAGGAATGATTGTAGGGAGCTCTGCTTTCAAGTGCTTCCAGAAGAGCAGAATTTTCCCTCTCAAAATAATCACTGCATTATTGTGTATTTTTATTTGCACAGAACTCTCTCAGGGCTTGCATTTCCCTGTGCCAAGAATAAGCTATCTGAGTGGACTTGCCCAGCCTCCTCCCCCCTAGACAAGATGCTCTTGGGAATGGTTAGCATGAGTGAAGGAAATGGTGCTAGAAAGAAACTTCAGCAGAGGTGAACTTACTGTTCCTTATTTCCATTTGTGCAGCTGCTGGGACCATCTTAAAGCACGGTCTGTCTTCAGAAGCAGCAAAAGTGGCAGTCAACCTGATGCTGGTTGCAGGTTGCCTGGAGTCTACAGCTGCGTCTGACTGTTGGAGGTTTCCCGGAGCGGGCCCTTGTTACAGCCGTGGCTGACACATGCTGGCTCTCTCGCAGGGAACGAACTGCAGACAGATGTAAAAGTAGCGCTGGTAAAGGCAAGGAACAGAGAGGGGTCCTCTGCAACTTCTTTACTTTAATAGAATTAAGCAGACAGATGTAATTAAGCAGAGGGGCAGATGTAGCCCCTCTTTGTATGGGAGCCAAAAGGGGCGGGATACAACCAATAGAGTTCCGTAAATTGTGAAGTGACAGGGGAAAACATCCAATGGGACAAACTCAGGGGAGGGTTCTATTTGAATGAACAAATGGAGTACCAAGTGTAACAGAACTTTCCAGAGATCATACATATTCCATAAGGGATATGCATAAACATAAGTGCATGCATAAAACTGGGTAGGGGAACCTTGAACCTATAATAGAACAATATGCAAGAGCAGTTCCCGGGAAGCACGGGAACTCGCAGTGACCAGGATGCTAGATACCAGTGCCCTGGGTGCCCATCCACTAGGAATTTGTTGGTGTGGGTTCTGCTGCCACTGCTCCATGCACTGCAACATCAACCCAACATTTAGTTTGTCAGAGCAAGTAGTGAAACTACAGCTGTGTTTGGTCCCATGGGCAGGGACATAGTTCACCTATAATTAGAGGCAGGCCTTTGTGCATATGCACACACACACAGAGGGAATGCTAGCTAGGCGAAGTGCATCTGAGCATTTAACTCAGTGTGTTTTACACAGAGGTCTAAGAGTAGGATTTCTTCGGAGGTAGGAATGTACTAAGTCAAGAAGTCTGAATTTCTTGCTCTCTATGTAGTAGAGCAGAAGAAACTTTTACAACAAATTTACTTCCCTTGTCAGCCTTAAAAAAAAAGTCTCTAAAACCTACTACTCATTTGTGAAAATGTGAAGCTGAAGATTGCTTTTATTACAGTCAGAATCACAAGAGTAGAAGGTATTGTGGTGCAGAATGGAAAGGAAAAACATAATCAATAATTGAACCTCTTCAAATGACAGCAGGATGAATGTAAACTATCTAAGAGGTAAATGTGGCATGATTAAGACTATTTTATGTACAGAAAAGCAGAGCCTGAAAAAGAGAATCACAGGAAAGAATTTGAGACTATTGAAACTTCTTCCTGGTGTTCAAAAGACATGAATCATAAATAATACTTTCTGAGTTTTTCCTAAAAATTTTGGCGAAGAGAGTATGATTGAAGCTCTCCACAATTGAATACAAAACAAATCAACATAAAAACTAAAGGCCCTAAAATACATCAATTCTATAAAGACGAATGTGAAAATTATTAATGGCTCTTAAAAGTTTCTATTCTAATTAACACTGTAACTTTATTAAATATCTTTATTCAGTCAAGTAGCAACTGATGTTGGAAAAGCAAATCATCTATCCTGGGAATAAGCGTCTTTTCCCTGTATAAATGACATGGGCTATGTTTTCTATTTAATTGTAAAAGCCATAATACAGGTAGGACTGCAGCTCTATTTCTTTGGCCAAATACACCTATTTCAAGGATAATACCACTACTGAATATTTTTTTTTTTTGGTTTTATGTCTTTTAAATAAGCATTTAAAGGGCAATGTGTATTCTCAAAAAAAACCCCAAAAACACCAAAAAATGGTCTTTGACTCAGCAAAGTAGTGTGGAAGTTTATATTTTCTAAGCCAGTTTTTAAAAGAAAGGGAAACAGAAGAACAATTTTTACTATTTAAAGCTATAAAGGAGATTAAAGAACAGCACAGTATTTAAATGTGTTTAAAATACAAAAATAGTCATGTTGCTTTTCAAAGATTATATTGAAAAATCATTACCAAATTTTGATGTCATAGATGCTTTAACAGATGGTGATTGGTGCTGCAGGTCTTTCTAGCAGATTTTTTGAAAGAATGTGATGAAATGTCATATGTTTTTGACATTTGGGTTTCATTAGAGAAGTATTTCTCACCTGGTGCTGTTTGTCTTTTCAGATAATTTTGATGATTTGATGGCAATATTGACTGCAGCTTGTACTTTATTTCTTTCACCAACTTGAATTCTCTTCCATTTTATTCTCAAATTTCAAGTTAGTCTGTGTTTTAACCCCTTCTCCTCAAGTTAAAATTATGGTACTTTTATTGGTGATTCTAGAGTTAAAGCTGCATTGAGATAAAAGATATTGAAGTATAGGCACAGTGTTACATTTATTCTAGAACATCCATAAATGACCAAAATGGTGCAGAACAGGCAGAAACCCTAATTTGATAAGACTGAGTGGATGCTCACTTACAAGGGTCTTGGTAACCGCTTGGCTATCCAACTGTGGCGGGTTGGCCCCAGCCAGCAGCCAGGCACCCACACAGCTGCTCACTTTTCCACCTGCAGTAGAATGAGGGAGAAAACCAGAGAAGTGGGAGAGAGAAAATTTGTGGGTCAAAACAAAGGCATGGAGATCACTCAGAAGCTGCTGTCATGGGCAAAGTAATCTGAACCTGGGTAATTTAATTTGCCAGTTAACATAAATAATAAAGTATTGGTCCATGTAGTAGGAAAAAAAAAGAAAACGCAAAACATTTAGGCATTTTCCTCCCCCTTGCCAGGCTCGATTTCAGGCACTTCTCTTTCCTCACGGTTATTGCCACAAGGTTGCACTTGGTCTCTTCAGCTTAGCAGTTTCCCTCTGCTGCCTTTCCTTATCACTTTTTTTCTGTGCTTCAGTATGACTCCTCTATGGACATCAGTCACTTCAGGTGTGTGCATACTCTGCCATGGAGGCCTCCTCCTCCTCCTCTGGCACCTCTGTTCCTTCTGATGTTTCTTACCATTTTTCTCCTTCCTCACTGGGGTTTTCTTAAATATGCTATCAGAGGTGCCACCATCTTTCCTGGTGGGATTGGCTGTGTCCTGTGGTGGATCCATTTTGGAGCCATCTGAAACCACTTGTGTGTACTAGTTTGAAAGCAAGCCAGTGAGAGACTCCAAGTCAGAAATACAATTCAATAGGAAAAATAAAAAAAATGCATTAGTACAAAAAAGTAACCCGCTGACAGAGTCAGAGTACAACCTGACCCCCTGGTGGTCAGGTAGTTGGTAGCAGTCCAATTAAATAGTGGCTGCAGTCCTCCTGGAGTGATGGTTCTGTTGAAGCAGTGATTCTGTAGAAGGGTCTGGTCTTCTTCTGAAGGTCCAGTGGTGGTGTAGAAGGGTCTGGTCTTCCTCTGGGAATCCAGTGGAAAAAGGCTGCTTGTAGTGTTCGAAATCTCAGATTATATCCGGATGGAATGCTTGGTTCCTCCTTCTGGACAGAGCATCTCACAATGGGATGATCTAATTTTATCAGTCATGTGGTGATGGCCCATTAACAGAAGATATCTCCCTGGAGGGAGGATGGGTCATGGAGAGATAAGGAACACTGCCCCACCTGGTTTTAACAGCTGGCCCATTAACAGAAGATATCCCTGGATTTTATCAGGGATGAGTCATGAATGAGATGGGGACCACTGCCCCACCGGTTTTAACAGCTTATGAAGATTGTGATAGAATTCATACTTTTGGGCACATCTTACATTGTAACCTAGGACACTGCGTGAGGCAGTTCCTGACCTCCTGCTAGAGACGCCACCCATGAAGATCACCCCATAGTATCAAAATCTTACAATTTATACCTAATATACTAGTATTTTTCCAATCTGAAAGGAAAAAAAGAATATATATCTTGTTCCAATCTGAAAGGAAGACATATAAAGAGGTACATAATAGTTATAGTTATAATAGGTGTCAATGACAGTGGTTCTTCTGGGTACCCCTGCAGCAACTGTCCAAAAAAATGATATGAAAGTTACAGATTATAGAATCGTAGAATAATTGAGGATGGAAAAGACCCCTGAGGTTATCAGGTCCAACCATTAAGCCAGCACTGCCAAGTCCACCACTAAACCTGCAAAAAGAGTCAAAATCGATAGCTAGTCTCCTACT
>WEIT01026500.1:6952-49584 GCA_013389985.1 Dryoscopus gambensis | reverse complement strand
TCGCACTCGCACCCGGACTCACACTCGCACTCACACCCTTTCCTCGCCGGGTCTCCCCGGCGGGCACGGGGAGATGGGTCCCCCGGCGGCCCTGGCTGCCCCGGGTGTGAGCGTGTGTCAGTGTGAGTGAGTGTGCGTGGCCGTGTGAGCGCGTCCGTGTGCTCGCATCCCAACACCCCACCGCCCCACCGGGCACGGCGCTCCCCTCGCTGCCCCTGCCTGCTGTATTTATGTCTCCAAAAGGCAGTTGAGAGAAGCATTTCCGATTCGTTTCCGCTTCAAATAAACGGCCCCGATAATCCCGGGCCTGACGCCTGATGCTCAAAGGGCACTTGGCCGCCGGGAGCCCAACCCGGGGAGGCGGGGGGAGACAGGGCACACTCGGCTCGGACACCCCCGCTGGGCAGGTCCCCCCGGCCTCGGGAGGGGTGATGCGAGGGGCTTCGTGTGTGGGGGGCGCGCACGGGGGATGCATGGGGAGATGAGAGGGGAGTACCCACCCATTCCGGCGCCGTGGGGTGGCGGTGTCCCCGCGGCTGCCGTGAGCCGGGCTAACGCAGCCGGGCTCTGGGAGGAGTAGGACGAGGGAGGGAGGAGGGTAGGGGAGCCTGGCAGGCTGTTTTCCCGATAGACAGAGGTGTTTCATTAGCCACCGGCCCGCGGTGGCCCTGCTCTGGGGTGGGGGGGACCTGCCGTGTGTCCTTCTGTATCCGTCTGTCACACGGCAAAGGATGGAGAAGAGTGGGGAGGGGAGAGAGCAGAACTGCTCAGCGCTCCGCTGTCAGGGAGAGCATCTGAGCCTCCTGGTATGGATGGAACTGTCCCAGGAGGAAAGAGTTGCTGGCAAATCCAATCCTGTGTGGAATATTATGGGCCCGAATGGGAACAATTACCGATTTGAAAGCCCCTGCATGCAGGACTAACTTGGTGCAGGCTACAGAAATGGTATTATCAGGTGTCTAGAGACAGGCAGTGACAGCATGAACCTGAGGAAACAAGTGGATCCTCTAGCGTAGATAGCAGAAAAATATCCTATCATAGAATCATAGAATCACAGAATCATAGAATGTTTTGGTTGGAAGGGATGATAAAGCTCATTTCATTCCAACCCCGTTTTCCCTCAAGGCAGGGACACCTTCCCCTAGACCAGGTTGCTCCATGCCCCATCCAGCCTGGGATGGACACTTCCAAGGACTGGACATGTTCATGGGAAAATGTGCAAGTGTCTGTTTCATGCACAGCTTTCTGCACTTCCTCAGCCGTTGCTGTGATTACACCCCTCATCAGAAGCTCCTTGCACTCAAAGGAGAAACTTTTTTCATCTCCATTTGTTTTTTAGCTGAAAGAAAAAAACCCCCATCCACACAATGGACTTGTACTTTAATCTGTGCTCTTAGCTCAGAAGGGTTATGTAAAAATAGGAGAAAAAAAAAGGCAGAAACACTCAGTGAATGGAGACTTCCATCTCTTATTGGCTTCAACTTTTTTTTTTTAAACTTCTCAGACTCAAAGTTTTAATTGAAACCAGAAATCTATTGAGAAGTAACTGAGCCAAGAAAACCTCTGTTTTCTCTGCAACTAGGAATGGGGAATAAATAATTTTTAGCTGATGTTATTTCAAGTCGTTTGAGCTTTTTGATTCTTGCCAAAAAGCCCAGCATAGATTATTAACACATTATCATTTTAGGAGGATGCACTTTTTGAAATGCTATAAAATAGTGTGTTAGGTTTGTGCAGACCCATAAACTATGCTGGCTGTTGGCAAACAAAAGAAACAGTGGCCATGATTTATTATTAATAATGATCATAACTGAGCTATTTAGCTGATTTGATATATACTGGTTTCTCTACTGAGGTTGCTCTGTATTGTTTTCAGTAATGTACTTTGATTAAGTTGGGAACTGTTCTTGTTTAACAACTGCTATTGCCGTGTGCTTAATTAACCCAAGGAATTAAATGCTCAAAAAGGTCCAATCATAATTTTTTGGCTTCAGATGCTGCTTAATCTCCTCTTCTGCTCTTTTTTGACCCATCCTTTGAGCTCCTTTTCCCCACCACACACATCTCTTCGGTGCAAGTGCCAATTTACCAACAGGACTCTTGTTTTCCATTACCAGATTTGCCTAATCCCAGTTTCAGTGACTTTTTTTCCCTCTCAGTAGGGCTCAATTGCTCACACATAATCTTTCCCTTCTGTTTTCTTTTCCCTTTGGACAATATCCTCCAGGACTGAAAAACTCTTGCCTTGTGCTCTGAGACTTGCAATTACACAGCAATTTTGACTCTTGACCCAACTAGTAGCAAGAAAGTCTATTGTCTAATGAACCACGTAAAAACAGTTCTGGGATCCAACAGATTGCTGTGATGGAAATGAAAGCTGTCCCACTGAACTGATGACTGATTTGTTTAACCGTATGCCTAGGCGGTTTTCCTTGCTCCCCATTAACTACCCATCTCTGGAGTATCTGTGATCTGTGGGTCTGCGACGATGTTGAAAGGCAGAATTAATAACTGCCAAAATGTGCTCCATGAAGCATGGAGGGACAGATTTTAAGCAGCGTTCAGAAAATGCAGCACCATTTTTTCCTACCATAGTGTGTAGGCATGCAGGGTTTTAGATTTGTGAGTGCTGTGATTAAGTGTGCTTCTGGTGATGAGACAAGGGCAGCAAATCTGTGTGTAAAAGTCATAGAATCAGAGAGTGATTTGTGTTGGAAGGGACCTTAAACCTCGTCTCATTCCACCCCCTGCCATGGGCAGGGACACCTTCCACTATCCCAGGTTGCTCCAAGTCCCATCCAACCTGGCCTTGAACACTCCCAGGGATGGGGCAGCCACAGCTTCTCTGGGCACCCTGTGCCAGGGCCTCACCACCCTCACAGGGAGGAATATTTTTCTAATATAGGTGACCTATAAAATAATACATGGTCAGAGGAAATCCATGGCAAAATCTAGCCTCATGGCTGAGGAGTCCAGGAAATCTCAGTGCAGCATCAATCCAAAGTTTAGAGCTAGTACAAAGCGAGACAGGTGAGACTCTGTGGGAGAACCTTAGTGGAGAAGGTTCCCAGTGTTTTGCTGCAGGGCTTGTGGTTTCTACTGGGACTGGTTTTGCTGCTGTTGTAGGTTCTGTTCTCATTACTTTCTCTCTTTCCAGCTTGATAAAAAAGACTTTCCTTTCCCGTTATTCTTGTTGAGGAAATAAAATGACTTAACGCTTTTAGGAAATTGTCACCTTGATTAAAGATGGACTTTAAAATCCCTCAGTTCTGTGTTTGAGCCTGGGGGGACTGTCAGATCTGAAAGTGATTTCCAAACTTTCGATATTGGGACTCCTTTTTCCTTCAGATACAGACATTAAATCAGTTTGTAAGTGTGTGTCGTTAGCAACACGTGGAGACTGTTTCTTTCTCCTCCCAATGAGAAGGCTTCACCTAATGTGCTTTCAAAAGTTCATTGCATTTTTGGACCTGCTTAGAAGTCTTCTGGATGCTGGGACCAAGCACAGCTCTGCAACAGGCAACTGGATGCTGAATTCACATTTAACTGGTTGCAGAGAGTGCAAAGTTAAGGGAATAAACAGCTGGGGGAATAAAGAAAGACAAAGTATTTCCTAAATTGAATAAAAGCAGTCAGAGAATAATATAGTTTATCTTTCAGAGCTGAGGAAATAAGTGAAGGAAGTAGCTAATTTCTGTTTATCAACTCTTGAGAGAGAGCAGAGTTAGGAGCTACTTTGCCCTTGTGGAGCTGGATTTACTTTGGAGGACAGATTGTCCAAATGCAATGATGAGCTTTTAAGAAAGGTTTGGGAGGATTGGATATGAAAAGAAATCTTCTGAGATTATTTCATTTAGGGTTTTGTTGTCTTTTATGTCCCTGCAAAAGACCAAGTAGAAACCTGGGAGAAGAACATGTGACCAAAGAGGAAGGTGGCCGGGGAGGTACTCTGGGAATACAGACCCTGGTGCTGCTCACAGATCCCCGGGTCAGGTTTACTCTTGCTTAAGAGTAGGCACAGTGGGGTTTATGTACTTGTCCATCCAGCTCAGGGGTTTTTCAGGGAAAGCAGGAGTTGTGCAGGTGGTGAGGATGAGCCTGAGTTATCTTTCCTGTGTAGGGCTGTTGAGTCTAACACACTCTTTTGGAAGTGAGCACAGTGTGTGGAAAAGCCACACAAGAGGAGACCGATTTCCATGCAAACGTGAGGTCAGAGGTGGCACTGACCTGTCCTGGTGAGCACCAGACCATGCAGTGGCACAAGGCTTGGCTCCGCAGTATATTGGGAGGAGCTGGAATCGTGGCTAAATGCTGTTGTGGGGTGACTTATTCAGGTCCTCAGTGCCTCTGAAGGAGTGAATTTCTGTTTCTGTAAGGGTTCCAGGGCAGATAAGGGCTCTGTGAGGATGGCAGCAATGAGAGCAGTTTCCTCTGCTATAGTATGGTATAACTTGTAACAGTGCTTGGGAAAGCTTTTCAGAAGAATGTGTGGTAGGCAAGCACAGGGTAACCCAGGACTCACTCAAATACCTCAAAATTAGAGATGGGTTAAAGATCGGAAGCCTGAGGTTTTAAGTTACTTTGAAATTTCTGTTAGCCCTAACCTTTAAAACTGAGATATATATGTATCCAATGAATCACTCTCTTTCTGTCCTGGCATTTTAGCAGATGGAGAAGCCAGTTTTAAGATGGAAGGGAGAAAATGATGATACTCAAACCAGAGGTCAAGCTGCAAGGCATTACAGAATCCACATATCCTGAATGTCCTACTGATGTGATTTCTAAGACTTGGACACTGGCCTAACTTCCCTCTGTGTTTCCAGATCCAGCATATTCTGGAGTGATGCTGTGAACCATGCCTACCTCTTGAGACTTGCTAAATACTTGGCTTTGGAGAATGCAGTGGGGTTTCCTCTGAAACTCTTCTGAAATCCTATTAGTTTCCTAGACAAGGAAATCCTTCCTGTAGTTTTATCTTTCGTGTTCTTTTTTTCTTTTTTTTTTTTTTCCTTTTTTTCCCCCTTTTTTTTTTCCTCTCTAAAGCCTTCCTACAGAGCTCTATGGTGGGGATTCAATAGAATTCTGTAAGGGGAATAATTCTCCGCCGAATTCCTCAGTTCTTTTTCAGAAGGGATCAGAGGCACAAAGCTTAACTGGGGGAGTTCAGTAAGTGTTCAAACAGGATTGTACACATGTAAAGTGGTGTAGCAGGCATCTGGGCAAAGTGTCACTATATATGCCTATTGTTCCTAAGGTTGCAAAACAGTTTAAAATATTAACCCATACATTCACATCTTTGTAATTTCCATAAATCTTTACCTAATGAGCTGAAAAATGTCATGCTTTCCCTCTGCTTTATGACAATTTTCATCCTGAGAAGTTGAGTAAGTCTCTCCACCAATCAGGTTTTTTTTTTTCAATTTATTCACAAAATGTGAGAATCAAAAGAGGAAATATTTTCCCTTTTTAAATTATTCGAACTACATACTTTTGAAGAAGACAGCAGTCTCTGTCTTATGGATATAGGGCTTCTTGATGGCCTCTGTCATCTTTTGGTCTTTCAGTGAGATTAAAAATTGGAGGCCATGCTTTCTGATGCCATGACAGATTAGAATGTAGACATCCTGAAGTATGTGGTATTCTTGTAGTCTGTTGGCTTAAAGAGAAGGGCACTGTCCCAACAAATCCCATTGGATAGAAGTCATAGATTACTTTTTTTTTATAGGTGTTGGTTACATTAGATTAGAATTCTGTGTCATAGAAGGTACTCACAGGAGCATGAGTCCTTCTCCTCCACATCTATCACCAGCATTGAGGAGACATCTGCTCTTAAAACATGCTGTCTTCTAGGTGTGACTTTGAGGACAGAACATTTTCTTCACCCTTAGCTCAGCAAAGAGACCTCCCAATGCCCTTAAAGGAAAATCTTTGAAAAAAAAGTAGTGTGAACAACAATTAAAATAACAATAAGATGCAGCATGGTCCTAGGTAGGAACTGAGAACTTATTCAAACCCACACCCATCTCCAGCTGGGGAGCGGCAGTACAGATGCCTCACATCAGGGTTCTTCTGACCCATCAGAGCCCACAGAGCAAACTTTGCTTGGTTGGGATCTAAGTGAAGGATCCAGATTAAGAGACAGCAATCCATAGGCCATTGATGAAGAGGTGGCACCCATGACTGACTTGACCTTGGATTCTCCCCAAGTCTTGATCCCATCCCAATCTTTAGCATCCTCATGGAGTCAATGGTGTTATAAGTATTACAAATGACAGAATGTGAGGAAATGGCCTCAAGTTGCTCCAGAGGAGGTTTAAATTAGATAACAGGAATAAGTTGTTTCCTGGAGGGTTGGTCAGGCATCGTAACAGGTTGCCCAGGGAAGTGTTGGAATCACCATGCTTGAAGTGTTCAAAAAAATGTGTGGATGTGGCACCTGGGGACATGGGGTGGCCTTGGCAGTGCTGGGGGCATGCTTGGAGTCCGTGATCTTAAAGGGCTTTCCAACCTTAATGATTCTATGATTCTAAGGGAGCAATAGTCCAAAGTCCTGGTCCTGCTTCAACAGGGATTTGAGTGGTGAATCTGGGGCTCCTGACTCTCTTTGCTGCCTTGGAGGGAGCTGGATATGTGCAAAGAGCACAGCAAAGCAATTGAGCTGGAGAGGCCTTTCAGGCGTGCAGATACTCAGCAGGCTTTTATCTCCTTCTGACTCAACTTCACCCAGCACTTCTGTAACCACTTCCTCTTCAGCCTCATTAGAGGCAAAGGTGCTCCTTCCCTTTGCCCACAGCAGCTGTCAGTTATCTTGCCTTTATTCCTGGCCTTAGGTCTTCCCACCAGCATGCTCCCAGCTAAAGTTTTTGTGCCTCTTGATATCACTGTCCCAGCACTGTGGGCTGCTCTTTGTCCCGTGTGCATCCAGCTGCATCCACTTGTGTCCTGCGCTGCTTTTGCCTCCTGATTTTTCTTCTTCTTGTTCTATCCATGAGGCTTTAAGGGAGTTTCTTGTATTGCTGGCCCCAGCACTCTCTTTCCCCAAAAGACTGATGTACTCTGCAGCACAAAGCAGCCCCAGTGCCTTCCTTTAAATACCCCAAATTGTTGCTATTCTTCTTGTACGCCCTTTAGACACGTTGTTTTCTCACAGTCCGCCCTTGACGCTGGTGTATAATGCAGCACCAAGCAAGACACCACTGCTTACTCAGCATGGAAACACACCGTGCAGTCCTGGGTGGACAAAATCCAACCTTTCCTACTCCCAGCATCATCTGAAGCATGCAGAACCGAATAACATGGGATGTGTTGTTTGTACAGACTCCAGACTGGGCATGGGATAGACCCTGGACTGAAGCCTTTTAGGTCCTCCTTGTGCCATCACTTACGGCTCTGAAGAATGGATGCCGAGCCAAGACATGGTGCATTCCCTATCAGATGTGTTGTTAGATTTTTTTATTTCTTTGTTTTTCCCAAAGGAAGAGGAAGCTGCTCTACTTGGCACATGTGCAAGCAAAAATGAAATAATGGAGAAGGGGAGGAAAAAAAAAGGTGAAAGAAGGAGTCCCGTGGCAGCAGCAGTAAATAAAACCAAAACTCTCATTAATGATTTATACAGAGAAATAATTTTCCACACATTTCATGGTGCAGAGGGAAATGTTTGATCAGAGGGAGAAGAAGAGATTATTGCCCTGCCATGACGGTGTTAGAAGGAGCTACTGTGTATGATGGCAGCTCTCCAAGAGCAAAGTCAATCTAGGAAAGTTTGGTAACACAGATGATGGAATTGTACAGGGTTTTGCTTTCTGTGGATGATCTCTGTGCCAATAACCTTTCCCTAAATACCCATAAAACTTTCCATTTGTAGCCTGGAGTAGCTGCTGCTACCTCCAGGATGGTGTGCTTGGCAAGAGCTGGCTGGAACGGAGTAAGTATTTAAGTCCCCTTCTGTGTACATTGACACTTCCTCCCAAAGAGTTTTATGGTTGTTTTTAATGGAATAAGTTTTATCCTTGCCGTGGCACACACTGCTGCATCCAGCAGAGTGCTTGGGGTGGTCTCTTGGGTTATCCCAGGAGTCACCTCTGATTGTACACCACGCTGAGAGTGATGATGAATTGGTCTGGGAGCTCAGCAACCTGGTGTTGACCTGACTTAGGCCAATCTACCGGCTTGGCTTTTTCTGTTGTAATGAGCTGAGGCACAGTTGGTGTCTCCTTCTGCTTTTCAGTGTCCTGGAGGCCTGATCGTCACAAGGGAAATGGGCAAAAACCGCATGCCAACTCTTGATGTCATTAGGATCAAATGCTACACCTTGATTTCCTAGAGAAGTTGTGAATGCCTAGAAGTGTTCCAGGCCGGGTTGGATGGGGCTTGGAGCAACCTGGGATAGTGGAAGGTGTCCCTGCCCATGGCAGGGGGTTGGAACAAGATGGTCATTAAAGTCCCTTTCAAGGCAAACCAAATTTTTGTTGTCTGCCTCAGAGGGAAAAAGTGGGAGGAGTTTGGTCATTTTAGAGACCAGAAATCTCTGTGAGGAGGTGTTCACACACCTGATAACTGCACTCCCTTTCCCAACACTTTGATACAGTTTTAGGTTATGAGTGAGTAGATTTCCAAAAGCTTGGTAGAGTTCTCAGGCAGAAGTCTGTAAAAGTCCTTGGGCAGCATGATGGCACCTCTTCCCCTCCTGCAGATGGGTGCTTTGTTACGCTGGTGGTTGCCACAGCTGTACCTTGGGCAGTATTGCTTTTATTGTCCTTGTGATTTATGGCCATGTCAGTTGTTTTAATCATTCAGTTGGCCCTCCTGCAAGCCCTGTATGATAGTTAGTTACTTACATAGAAAGGTGACTATCTGATCTAATTATAAAGTCTCAAACCTAATTATGGAGTCAGATATGATTCCATAATCTACTCTAAATGTGTCTATGTTGAGGAGACAGATACTTGTGTATGTAATGTGCACACTTACACACTTCTGTAATTACAGATGTGCTTGGATTTCCATTTATTTCTGCCCCTTTGTCTTGGGGAAGATGCTTGCAGCTTCATCTGGCTGTGACAGGTATTTGGTTTACCATGTCTTTTTCCCTCCAGTGTGACTTTTCCTAGCTGCCTTTGCCAGGCTTGGGCACACTGAGGCAGAGTCATCAGTCAGTGCTGCTCAGGAGGTGAAGAAGGATGGCAGCCCTTGGACTTAGCACAATCTGATGGAAACAAGTGAAGATTATATTTCCGGACACTGCCATTAACTCTTGCTCCCTGTTTTCATGTGGATAGCCCATATCTGGGACAGCTTCCATCCTGTCCTTTTGTAGAAAGTCCTCACATAATCCATGGAAAATCAGAGGTAAAGCTGGAAGGATTAGAACAAAAGCAGAGTGGGAGGCAGGGGGACCATGCAAAGAGTGATGACATTTCTTCTTCTAATTCACCCTATTAATGAATTGCATACCTTAGTTAGATGGACACAGGGCAGGTGACAAGGAGAGGGTGTTTCCTACGTGATCCATAAAGTGGACAGAAAATAACTGCCACAGTCATTATTTGAGCTCTCTGCCAAGGCTGGGTTGTTCTTTCAGAGTATCATGGCCTCAGGAAGTATGTGAGGCTGTGGTCCAAAGCTGCCATAAATCCAGCTCCAGGGCTCTGAGCAGTGGATTAAATACACTACTGGTACATGATACTGATCCAGTATAAACTCATACTGGTTCAAATTTGCCCCCCACCCAAAAAAAAATTGCAGCTATTTTGTTTTATTCCAGAAGACTTTGTATTTTATCATATTATATCACTTGTCTGCACCACACTGGCTTTATGGCTTACAAGTTTTCCCATCCTCTGGAACTGCCTTTAAGTCACCACGAAGAAAATTTTAAGCCTCGAATTGTGTGCTTTCCCATTCCACAGAAGTGTGATCAGATGCCTGTTCTTGATCAGCATCAAAGTCATGCTGCTGGCTATCTGGCAGTGCATGGACAGAGACCACAACCAAGCATGAAATTCCAATTTTTTTTTTTCAAGACATTAACGAAGAAATAGGGTGGGGCATTTTTGTACTCCAGTATGCGTTAACCAGGTTCAGTGCAGCTTGTCACATGCTGGGATGTTGGGTTTTTTAAGACCCGTGGCGAATTCTGAAGTTTTGTAGACACTGTTCATTAAAGCAGGTTTCTGACCAAAACTCACCCTTGGCTGTGACATGTGTTGTCCACTGACCTCTGGCACACAGGCAACTGCATTTCCTCAGTGCCATGCATGACCATGGAAGCAACCTGGGAGTCTTTGGAGTGAAAGGTGATATCTCATCATCAAACACTGCTGTACAGTGCTTTGTGGTGAATGGTTCTAGAAGGATGGAGGCTAAAGAGGGTTCCAGGATTCCTGATATTTTGCAGAGATTAGTGATTTAACGCAATGTCCCATGGGAGAATGCAAGATCCAAAGGCAACATGTCACCCTGAAAAGATGTGACCTTCGCTTTGCATTCCCTATGAGCCTCAGACTTGCGCCTTAGTTTTCCCTCATTTGAACCTGTTCAACAGACTTTTTTTTCTTTTTCACCCATTCATTTTGGATTCTGTGAACAAAATTAAAGCAGTCTCAAGTAGTTACAGTGGTATTAGTGCAGAAGGGATTTGGGCAGCACCTCTTAATATTGCTCCCAAACCCCTGCTGATGTTCCTAGTGCTTGAGCAGTTCAGGGGAACAGCAGAAACACTGGGCAGCTGAACCCGCCTTGCTTGCATGTGTCAAAACAGTGTTTGCTTGCTACTAATGTGGTTGCTCTCACATTTAGAATTACAGAATCATAGAACCACTAAGGTTGGAAAAGACCTCCAAGATCATCGGGTCCAAGCTTAAGGCAAAAGCTGTGCCAAGTATTATGTCCACTTTCATTTCACAGAGTGAAATCCTAAACAGGTGGATTTCTCCTCCCTCCTATTGGCTCTCACCTCTGTATTTGTCCTCGGCAAACTTTCACTTTAATCAGTTTATAGCCCTGGCATCTGAATACTTACAAGCACCAGGTTGCCTGAGGCAGGAGAAGGGCACGAATTCAGAACCTGTAATAGGAGACATCCAGTATAACCCAAAGGGAGATCCCATATTTAAAGGCCTTTGCCTCCAGAAGAGTGTTTGAGGTGCCCAGAAGAGCTGATAAGAAACGTGAGCACTGGTAACAAGGCTGAGCAAGCAGGCATTTGATTATTTCTCAGTACTTATCAGAAGAAGCGTGAATCTCTCCCTAATTAAGAGCTAATGCCAACTTCTGTGAAATTTATTGTCATTCACCTGTGAATTATCCTCCTCAAATTTAACTTGACTGCAGGAAGCCTGCTAGCAGTAACACTTTCCTCTCTGAGCTTAATTTGGATGGTAAAATGCCTGTGTAGCTGCTCATTGAACAGGACTGGATGCTGGTGAGCATCAGAGGCCTACAAGGGCAGCTTGGGTCAGCACTTAGGAGTTTAGACAGACCTGAGTATTAAAAACAAAAATAGAGCTCTTCCAGCAACAGGACAAGGAAGAATGGCTTTTAACCAAGAGAGACTTGGTTTAAACTGGGTATTGGGAAGAAATTTTTCCCTGTGAGGGCGGTGAGGCCCTGGCACAGATTGCCCAGAGCAGCTGTGGCTGCCTCATCCCTAGAAGTGTTCAAGGCAAGGCTGAACAGGCCTTGGAGCAACCTGGGGTAGTGGAAGGTGTCTCTGCCCATGGCAAAGGGGTGGAACTGAATGGGGTTTAGCATCCCTTCCAACACAAGCCATTCCATGATTCTGTGATTCTCCTTGCAGGCACTCTGGAGAGGGGAGGTTTCCAGTAGAGGTTACAGTTCAGAGGCCTGAACTGAGGTTTCTAATTAGTCAAAGCACAGGTAGTCTGCCCAAACTAGAAAGACGAGTATGATGTCCCTGCACTCAAGTCATTTAACTATTAACCCTGAAGGAGAGTAAGGAGATATCTAAAACAATGACCCAGTTAATTCTGGGTGCAGCATTTGAGTGCAGAGTTATTTGTTGCTACCTGTGGGTCTGGTGATATCATCTGCAGACTCTTGGCAGAACAGGAGGCCAGTACTTTTAAGTTGGGTTTTAAGGTGGATTTGGCATGAATTCCTCTGACATGGGTGTAATGCAATGACTTTATTTATCTGTTGCTTGTTTATGCTGACCTGGAGGCACTCAGCCAAGCAGGGATGAGTGTTTGGATGTTACGTCCCAGCGTTGGGGTCCAAGACCCACAGCCAGACTTTGGAGCAGAAACCTGGCTTTTTATTCCCCTTCCATAAAACATTACCCAGTGGCTCAAAACCTGAACGACTCTTCCTGTCCTGGAGTCATAAGCTGCATTTAAGCTCCCGTTCAGTTGAGGGTCCCGAGAAGGTTGGTTCATTATGGCAGTGGTCCCTTCCTTGCACCCTTGGTGGCTGCAGGCTCACCCTGCTGAGTTGCTCCAGAGCCTGCTCTTTGCAGCCAGCAGCGAGAGAGGTTAAAAGCCTGTGGGCGGAGGCCGGCACAGAGTGCCCATTGTACATGCGTGCATACCAGAGCGGTAACTCCCTGGAATGCTGCACCACCGAGCTTTTACCACCTTGTGTTTGTGTTGCAGCCCAGCAGAGTGTGTACATTGTGTCCCTCTCCACGTAGATTAACAATGCAAAATGGTAGATAAATACGAGGGCTTTTTTTTTTCGTTTTTTTTTTTACTTTTTCTTGATTGGTCCTGTTGGAAGAGGAAGGTGTCTCTGATTTCCATCACCTCCACAGGCGCATGGAGAGGTGAGGTGCAAAGTCACCCAATTAGGTGGAGCAGCTCCTCGCAACTGGGTGGCTTTCATGTACTAATTGTGTTAGTAATTAGCAACTACCACATGGTTTGGGTTCAAAACTATGTAAGGGCATTAGCTAACCCACCCTACAATGGGTTTGAAGGATGTAAGTGTGATCCTTGTTTCCCAGAGGTGAAATGGAGAGACTCGCTAACCACAGGGTGTGAGTCAGGGCAGGCCTGCAGGAGACCTTGGGTCTGTTAGTTACTCAAGATCATCTCAAATGAGACCAGTGACACCAGCTCTGGGAAATGAGTCTCTCCACTATTGCCAGGAGATGTGCAACTTAAATGTTTTTGTGGTGTATTTCTATCTCCTGTGAGCTACAGAAACCATCCCTAAGGCCAGATGGCAATTCAGGCTCCAAGCTCTCTCTTTTTCATTTTCTTTTTCTTTCTTTTTTTTTCTTTCTGCTTGGGTTGTCAGCTTGTGCTATTTATGGGAACTTTATTTGAATTTGTGTCTTCTGGGACCCAGGTAGAGGTCCTCTAGAGATTTCATGGAGCCCTAGGATGCTTAGGATGTTCCACTTGTAGCCATACATGCCCAGGTCAGAGAACTGACACATGGCCATACCCCAGTGCCAATATGGATCTACAACTAATAAAAGGCACTTGTTATTACTTCTTGTTGAATTTCAAGCTCCTGCAAGGTACTTTTAAAAAGCAAAAAGAAGCCAGCGGTACGAGGACATATTTCTTCTCGGTGAGCTGTGCTTTAGAGTAGTGTAAACTGGCATGGTTGTTCTGGTTCGGTGACAGATAGCCAGGTAATGTTTGATTTTTTCTCTATAGCATATCACTGCCAAGAATGACCTGGAAAATCCCTGGCTGTGCTCAGATCTTGATGGCAGTTGGTCAAATGTAGCTGAGCTTATCTAACAGGGAGCTACTCCTGATACAATTTCTGCCTCCATTGAAAATTCCCAGCTCGTCCCTTTAACTTTAGCTGAGATTTTGTAAGGTACCCAGTAGGAGTGCTTCCATCTCAAAGGGTTCCATCTCTGATGTTCTGAAGAAAGATAAAATTTGCAAGGCTGAGAGCGCAGTCTGTGCGTCATCCAGCCCCAGGCTTCACCACAGAGTGGTGGTACCCAGAGGCATGAGGAACTCCGGAAAACCTTGAGTTTAGCTTTCCTGCATGCACCTCAGTACTTGGGACACTGACATGCCCTGCAAGAAGCCCAGGTGGATCCTCCTGCAATTCCAGCATCCCACAGAGCATCTTCGGATGCAGTTGGTCTGTAACAAATTATTCATCCAAAACAGGATTCCCCTCAGAATAGCTAACAGCCAAGGGTACGTCTCTCTCATACCTGGGAAGTGAGGAAATAGAGAGTTTGAAACTCTGCTGCTGATTCAGAGGGCAGCACCGTGTTTTCTGTGCTCTGATCACTGGGTTATTGTTTAACCCATGGCAAGTGTCTGAGTTTACTTTTTTCCCCTCTGGAAACCCTGTGACAGTGAGCACGTCGAGGTAATGAGGACGTTCATGGGTGTGGAGAGCTGGCTGTCCCCTTATTCGTTGCATAAGTCGAGTTTAAGATGTTTGCATTTAGACAACAGTTTGGATGTGGGTTTTTTTAAAATATATATTTATTATCATCAATTTAACAATACACATGGCTATTACTCCTTGCTTTGTGATGTCAGAGCCAGCCCTCAGAAATGCTGGTGAGCTTTGGTTCCCATTTTGCTCCAAGGAAAGCCCTTGAGATGCTGCAGGGGAAGCCTGAGTGTGCCCTGTACCCTGTTTCAGTCGTCTCCACACTCATTTGATATATGTGTGTGTATGTGTACGTGCTAACTTCCTCTTTTTTTTCCTCCTTTCTTTTGACAGTGGCACATTTGGTCTCTTCTGAGCATCTTGCAGCCTCTGGGTGACCGGGACATTGAATTTGGTGGACAGTTGCCATTTGCTCCCTGGGATCATATCTGCCCTTGCTTCCCTCATCCCCTCCCGTACTCCCCTTCCCTCCGACCAAACTCCAGGGTGTTGTGGTATTGCTATGGAGCCCAGAGAGACTTTGAGCAGCTCCCGGCAAAGGGGGAGTGAGGCAGACTTTCTGCCAGCTGCTGTCACCTCCACGAAGCCTTCGCCTGTCTCGGGCTGCACAGGGGAGACGATGCTGCCTTCATCAGGCGCGGGGAAAGGGATCCCGGTGAGCAGTGAGAGGCTGGAGCCTGAGGAAGAGGATGAGCTGGGTTCCGGAAGAGACGTGGATTCCACTTCCAATGCAGACAGCGAGAAATGGGTGGCAGGAGATGGCCTGGAGGAGCAGGAGTTTTCCATCAAGGAGGCTAACTTCACAGAGGGGAGTTTAAAACTAAAGATCCAGACCACCAAGAGAGCGAAGAAGCCCCCAAAGAACTTGGAGAACTATATTTGCCCTCCCGAGATCAAAATCACCATCAAGCAGTCTGGGGAGCAGAAGCTTTCCAGAACTGGGAAAAATAGCAAAACAGCTAAAGAGGAGGACAGATCACACTCCAAAAAGAAGGTAAGTCCTATTCTTTCACATATTTCCGGTTTCTCGCAGAAGCAGAGGGAGAGGGGAGGAATGAATCTTCTCAAACAATCTGTGTACAAGGCATAGCCTTTGCAAGATTTGGCCTTGGAGGAGTGCAGGGCAAGTATTATCCTGCACTGCCACATATGCATCGGGAGTGATCTTGAACTATCCTTCAGATGAACCAATTCAGAAGAGATCAAAAGTTCAACCAGGCCTCTTCTATTTTTGTATGAAATTGAGTTTTGAGATTAATGATTACATGAGTGAGAAATGAAGGAGCCCACTTCTAAACTGCTTTGTGCCTGAGCACTAATGCTCAAGCCTTTTGGCAGTTAAAGCATTCAACTGCATTTTTAAAATAGAGGTATGTGCACGGTGAACAATTGAATTCATTCCTGTATTCTGGGTGATGGGCTCCATTATTCTTGATTACAGCATTGTGTGAGTAGCACTATAGTTATGCTACAGAAAATACTTCCATTATAAGTCTCATTTTCTTCCAGATGCATACCATTTTCTTGAAATATCCTTCTGCAGAGAAATTTTTGGTACATTAAGTCTGGATAAAAATTGAACTTTTCTTTATTTTTTTCACTTATTCAAGGATGAGAAAAGAAAGAAAATCCTTTCTTCATATGAGCTGTTTTCAGGAGCACCCTTTTGATTTGCTGTTGGCTTGATTTTTCTGTAGTGTCGCCTACACCTAATACATAGACCAAATTTAGTTTGAGTGTATTAAGCAGTGCTGGTGGGGACCCAAATTTTTGGATCGGTGCTATTTTCTGTCCTAGGCATTAGCCAAGTAGTTTTGGTCAGGTTACAGTACAAATACTTCACCTCTTCCTCCTTAGTAGCACATGGGCTTCACAATGAGTTCAGACAGGAACCCAGATTTGATAAAAGATGCGCGAGTGTCTCCAAAACCTGAACAAATTCATCTGGGATTTAGGCAGCCACTGATTAGCCTTGGTTTTCCTGCTCATACAGCTTTGATCCCTCTTCTCCCATACCTCACAGTGGTGATGGGTGCTCAAAGGGCAATGTGAAGCCTTGAGGAGGTTAATTGCCACCACCTCTGTGGAGAAATCCTCCTCGGATTGGCAGATGACTTAGACTAAAATTTTCATAACTCAAAATGACTTTTTTAAGCATTGACATTTTCCCATCAACATTTCTCGGCAGAGCCCAGGTAGATTAACTTCACTCACTCTTAGAGTCCTTTTCTTACAAGCTGAACTTGAGAACAAACAAAAAAACCCCAAATCAAGGGGATTTTTTTTTTCCTCTCAGAATCTTTTAAATGATGTAGTGTATGGGCATGAAAGAAGTATCTCTTTTTACATGGCAGAGGTTTGGCTCTATAACACTTTGAGAATAGATTTTCCCACCTATTGAAAAGGATGGGCTGCCTTCTTAGCACCAAGCAATGTCTAATTTCCACTTTCCTGTCCTCCCTGAATGCTTGTAGAGGTCTCAGGGGAAACAGCAGTTTTATGAGACTATGCTCAATGGCAGCAAAGGTGTCACAAGCAATCCTTCCATGGCCATGTAGAGAGAAAAAAAGAACTGCAAACCACTGCCTACCATAGACTGTGGAGAATATGACTGCATGAAATCAGATGCTTCATTTCTATTTATCACCCGGTCAGATGGGCATGGAAGGTGTGTTCTTCTCTGTGTGGTCATCCAAAAACATTGAATAAATAAAGCTAAGCATAAGGAAGTTATGCGCAAAAAAAAACCCCAAACAAAAACCAAACAAACCCAGTGTGAACAATAACTGTAATAAAGCACCTTGTAGCATGGTTATGCTCAGGGTGATCACTTTAATTGCAAAGGAATAAGGAGTTTGAAAGAAACAGATCACAGCTCAGGCGCGGCTGCATCCAGCTTGCACCTGTGCTGCGAGGTCCGAGCTGGCTGGAGCTGTGTTCACACACACCCTGCGCTCAGGCTGGGAGCGCTTTGGGTCAACACTGGTCTAATCTGGCCATTAAAACAAACAAAAAAAACCTCACCACCCAGCAGGTGGATGCTCTGAGCAGATGGGGAGAGGGCTGCTGCCCCGGTGCACCATTAGCATAACACCCAACGGCTGCCGCGCGGCAGCTGCTGAGCCGCAGCTGCGGCGGAGATGTCCCCAGCAGGGGTCTGGAAGACCCCAGCGCTGTGATCTCGAGGGGTGTGATGCCTGGAGACCTACAGCCTGCACCACCAGCGTGGGCAATAACCTGCATCCCTGCAGCCGGGGTGGATTTCACACACGCCTGCCCCTCGGCTCGCGGGGTTCCAGGATCAGGCTGTGAACACCTCACATCAAGGGGTGATCAAAGGCGCTACAGCATGGGAGGCTGGAAGTGAGTGGGAGGAAAGTTCCAGTGCTGGCAGAGTGATTTCTTCTACGGCCAATGTCTATCTTGTGGCAGGTACAGAAATTTTTTGGGGAGAAGACAACTAGGAGGAAAGAGCAAGTTGAAAATCGTGTGGAGCTGTAGCTCTCTGGTCCATCTGTGTGTTTCCCTGGGAGAGAGGTGCATGCAGGAACCTTCTGCATGTACTTGCAGAACTACTGAGAGCTGCAGTAGTGGTTGTGGGGAAAAAAAAAATAGGTGATTTGTCACATTTAAATGGTTTTGGCGGTTTTGAAGTTTCAGCATTAGGCTGTTTTGATTGCCTGTTGGTTTAATCAGCACAAGCTCCAGAAAAGCAACTCCTGGCAGCAGTAGGAGGGAACAACAGATTTAAAGAGTGGGACAGACCTTCAGCTGGCATCAGTCCACTGTCCTTTATGGATTTTTGCCAGGGGGGTTTGGCCCAATGTACACACTTCCCTTGCACATGTGAGAATTATTTGGGCTTACCACCTTGCTCATGGATGCAGAGGATATACACAGACTGAGCTGCAAGTGCCATTCTTATGCCTCTGGTGGGTGGGAGTGCTTGTCCTGCACATCATGGAGTAGCACCCAAATTTATTTTTCCCCTGAGGAAGTGCAAACTCTATCAGGAATTGAAAAATCCCCTGAGCTTGTTGCATAATATTTCTAGCTACATCTCCAGCAGTCCCCAGTGCTTTGAAATACCACTTCAGCATTCTTGCAGGAGTTTCAATACACACAGCACAGAGAGCAAGTAATGAAAACATGGAAGCAATTTGAGTAACAGCATGTGGGTACACAAAGGACTGGTAATGCCAGCAATGTAGAAAGGGACTGTGAACTGGGGATATAGCATTTATTCAGTGGCCACTTAGGGAGGACGAAGATATGCCTGTTCCTAAGCTTTACACTGCTCTGCTAATTAGGCACTAGGGATTAGTGCCTGATTTCTAAAGCTGTGGTCCAGAGAGCAGCAGTGATTAGAAGGGGACTCTGCGGAGAGCCACGACGCTCATGTGCTGAGGCCCGGGGTTTTTGCCTTTGATTCCAGCTGCTACACTATATTAAAAGACATAAACATACATTAAATACTTTCCTCATGTTGCTTTTCCGTGTGAGCAATCGCCCCGGGGATGTTATGCGATCCTGAATGGGAGGGGAGGGAATTCAGGAGAGGATCTTGCTGGGTGCGGTTGCTGATGCCCCGGAGTGGGGAGGGAGGCAGCGGGTGAGAGAGTACCAGCTTTGGGAACCTCTGCTCTGCTGGCTTGAATGCTTGGCTGCAACCCAACAACTTTTGGGGTTTCTTTTAAGTCCAGACCATGCCAAGTTTCACATCGGCTTCCCTTACTTGGAAAAAAGAGTGAGGGTAGTTTCCTAACCCTTTTCCCAGGGCTGCTCAGAAGTTGAATCATAGCTTGAGTTGTATCTCTGGCTGCTTGTGTGGCAACTGGAAAGTGCACAAATGTTCTGTAAGAGTTTTCTCTTATTTCAACCCTTTGGCACCTGGGGATGGAGCGGGCTGAACAGTTGCCACTTTTAAACCCACAAATAGCTCCATTTCATTTAGCCTGATTGGAGAGGGAGGGAAGAAGAAAGCCAGGAGCCCAGAGGATGTCCTGCTGGCCTGCTGGCAAGCCCTGCAGCTGCTGCTCTCCCACCTGCAGTAGGGTTGCTCGAGTCAACCACATCAGCAACACTAAAGGTTTTTTTCCTCAGATAAGGAAACATGTTTTCAGTCTGGAAGAACACTGAAAGTGTGGCACCAAATGCAATGAAGCAACCTATCAGCATTCCCTGCCTGCGATGTAACTTTTAACAAGTCCCAGATGAACAGTTATTTCTCTGGTTTTGTTTTATTTCCTTTTTTTGGTCCCTTCTCTGCATTTGTTTTTTGGGGTTTTTTTTATTCTCTTATATCTGTAAACACTTCATTTTCCACCCCTTTTTTCTCTAAGCACAGCCTGACAAAGGTTCTTTGGAGCTTTCATCATATGCATAATGTCCTTCTCCAGAGGATGTAAGCTCGTGGTTTTGTAATTATTACTGCACTAGGGATTTTTGCGAGCTTGGAATGGGTGAATGTATTTTATTGCTGAGAGATAAGCACAGCAGCAAATCAGTTAGAAGTAAAGTTTCCTTGTGTGCAGTCAGAGGAAACTCTGTTTCTGGATTTTCTTCCAATTTTTTTCCCCTTTGAGTTTCTATAGGTGTTTGCCAGTTCTCTGCTTTTCTAACACTTTCCTCCTTGAAATTAAATTCCCAGTCTTCCTTTTCACTGCCCCACATATGCAACTTTCTCTGGTGGTTCACCTTTCCTTGAGGACTCTCTCATTCACATGTTCTCACCATGGCTGATGCCGAATTGATTTTTACCTTTTTTTCTTTTATATATTTTCTATATTCTTTACACATATATTTGTAGCTATCATAGTATTCAAAGCTAGCATTTCACCTACTCTACTAGACAGAAAGACAAAATAAATTCCCCAGCAACTCCAAGCTGGGGGTCCAAGGTTAGATTCTTGGGGAAGCCAAGGCTGAAACTAGCTGTCCCAGACACATTTTCATAAAGAAAGTTCAGTACCTATCTAAAGGAGGGGTGATTCAAAGAGGATTGAACCAGGGGGAGATTACCTCACCACTTATGTCTCTAACTGGTGGGTTTTGTCATATATGCTAATTTGTTAAACATATAAAAATTGTATACGTGTTGCACTATGGGTGCATCTTTGGTGTTTTCCACCCGGCAAATTGTGCAGCTAAGTATCCTTAAAAAGGTAACCCCTTTTTATCACCTAACTGTGTCTGGCTCCTGATTTTAGGACCAGCGAAAAGGCATCATTGCACCTCTCCATTTTCTCCAAAAGATCACAAGCGCTCCCCCTCCTCTCCTTCCCCCTTCTTTTTATTGATGACTGCACATTGCACTTTCCCTCCAGGTTCTCGTGTGCATCCGCAGCTCTTGCTGGATTACCCTGTGCTGGACTCATCTCCCCAGTGATTTGTGTGCATGATCATCCAATTGCTCACCGTGCATGCTTATCCCTCTTTGCTAAGGGCATCCCTGCGCAGGATGTCATCTGAGTCAGCTCTTCCTGTTGCGATCCCAAACGTGGCTCAGGGGGTTGACGGAAGTGCTTGCTCCCTGTGGCTTGGCGAGGAAAAGAAGGCACTTGCGTGTTAGTTGTACCTGCTTGAAGTGGCAGGATTTGATTTACAGCTTCTTTTTCTCCCCCCGCCCCACCCCAAGGATGGAACATCCACAGTCTCTTCAGCCTGGATGTGTTTCAGTGCTGGTTTAATCCCTGTTTCTTCTTAGTAAAGCCTGGAGACAGCTCTATGTGATGCTTGTGGCAGGTATGTGGAGCTCACACCAGCAGAGTAGACCTCAGCCTGTTCCCAGGTTATGGTGTAGTGGTGGAGCCCCAGAAGTGCCAGCACAGCAGAGGAGTGTTCTTCCAGCTGCCTGCAAGGCGAAAGTGGCTCTTGAGCAGCTGAGAGATCGATGCAGAGCTGCCCTAACAGGCACAAGGCATTTTTACGGTCTTTCCGCACAAGCGTATGGGTGCAAAGCTACACAAACTCAGCTCTTTGATAGTCATCCCAGGTCTCCTTCAGGCTAGCTTTTCTTTCTATCACATTGCTGAAGACACAAATGAAACAGCTGCAGTTTGGTGGTCTCCCACCTCAAGTATCTTAGGCTCACCACAAAAAGAGAACGGGAATGAATGTTTGGGGGGTTTTTGGTTTGTTTTTGTGAAGAAATGAATTTCTTCACTTAAGAAACCAGTTTTTCTAGGAACTGAGAACCACTTAGGTTCATCTTGGTCCGTGAAGGCACCTGAGGTGCTCAGACTGGGAGCTGAGTCATCCTGATCCCCCACATAGCCATCTGGAGGAGGCTGGTCCCCCCTGAAGGTGGTTCAGAGCCTCTCTATGAAGAGCTGGGGTGCTGGATCTCAGCTCTTAACCCTTCCTTCTCCTCCAAAGCTTGCTGGAGAAATGTCCGTCTTGCATCATGTCCTGGATATCTTTTGGCAGGAATAAGGCAGAGTGTCTTTTCCAGCTCAGTGCTCTGCCTGACCCAGCTGATGCCCATCCCTCACTGTCTGTGTGCTCCCAAAGAATTGTGACTTTTTTTTTTTTTGCATCTAGTCAAGTGTGTCTTAAAGAAGCAAACATCTGGCAGTGAAGGGATGGGCTGAGGAAAGGCAAGCTGGCTTTTTCTGCTGAACACAGAGTGCCAAACAAGGAAGACTTGGTGTACTTGATTAGCTGCCATATGACCAGGGCTTGGGGAGGCTGTCTGTGTTGAGGACAGGTTTTGTTTTGCAGCAGTCTCTCCCTCCCACAGCTGAGTTTTGATGGCCCTCTGTGACATTTCCTTGTTTACTTGTGCTGTGTCTTTCTCTTCAAACCACGACAAAATATCCACAGGCCTGGTGTTGGGATTGAGGAGAAACTGCAAGGAAGCAGTCGGAACAGGTGCAGGAAGGTGGGGATCCAGGTGGAGGTCCTCAGCCCCATCTACCAGACTGCAGGAGGAGAGGGTGCAAACCCTTGGCCAAGTCAGGGCACGCAGGGTGTTTCGAAAGCACCGTGGCGTCCAGGCTAACAGAGATGGAGACGTGATGGGCTGGCATGTACACCCAGGGCTGCAAACTGGCTGTGTTTTCATTTGCAGAGGTTTTGGGGTGTCAGTCCTTCATGTACATGATGGTGTTCTTCCAGCATCAGCTTTAGCCTGCAGCGCTTCCTTTCCTTCCCTTCCAGGCATGCCTGACCACAGATACCTCCTGGTTTACGTACAGACTTTTCATCCTGAATTCCGTTTTTTACACAAATACACACAGACACACAAGACATCCAGCCAGCCCCCTCAGGTCAGGTCTAATTCTTCACATGCTTCATTCCCAGATCAGCTTCTTGCTGGCCCCATTCTCCTGCCCAGCCAGTGGGACTGAGTAATGGACCCATCTTAGTTCATTTGAACGGAAAGTGTGGTTTTACCTGGTGCCCTCAGCTTGTATTTTTTTTGCTTTATCTAAGCAAATGGAGGCTTGTGGAAGTTGCTTTCCGGCTACTTTCCTATGTGACTTCTCTGGTGTCTAGAGATGAATGAACTTTCCAGCCAAACCCTTTTTGGGAGCCCCTCAGGGTTCCCTTTCTTCTAACCAGACAACAGTTCAAACAAAACTTGTTAGAATATTATGTCACAAATATTTTGGTTTTCCATCACATTTGATCAAAACTGGACAAAACATTCCAAAAACATTGAGGAGAGAGGATTGTGCAGGCAGGCAAGGACTTTGTGTGTGCATTCACATACACACAAACACAGTGTGACCATGTTAGCCTTGTTTCCTTAGGAAACTCGTCTAAAAATATCCAGAATAAACACGCATTGTTTTGTTTTTTAATGCTGAGACTTTTCCAACTCTTGAACCTTAAAATGATTCCATTTGAGATGTGACCCTTGAGGAGTCGTCCAGTTAGCTGAGTTTTTGTAAGAGCATTATTTTCCATTTCTTGCCATGACCTCTAACATGAGTTAGGCCAGCGGCTGTTGTCTTCTTCATTTCAGGACATAAAGTGCTATTTCTACATCGTGGTTATATTTGGACCCTGTGCTGCAGGTGGTTGCTGTGAGGAAAAGAATTCTCAAGCCACGGTGCGTGCACCAGTAGCATGACACTGCTTCCAAGCAGGATGAACAACAAACTCTTCTTCTCCAGAGTGGGCAGAGTAGTATCAGGCCAAACATCTTGTTATTATTTTTCTTTTTTCCTGGAGCTGTGGGCGCAGTGAAAGGAACAGCATGAGGGCTAAGGTATCTTACTACGGGTTGCAGATGGGGTTGTACATCTGAGATGTGGCTTGGACTGTGGCCAAGACTGGTTTGCTGAAGATGAGGATATGGTCATTCAAGATAGACGGTCAACCACAGCTGTGTTTGCCGAACTAAGTGGGGTTCTAAGGTGCCGTCCCACGGTGCTATTGTGCATCCATGTCTGCTGTTGGCAGGTCCTGTACAAAGGAAGGCATCAGGAGAGCCTGTCTTCCTGCAAGAATTTCACAAGTTCCGTCGAGAGGAGGATAAGTGGAACCTTCTTGTCTCTGGGTACAGAATGTGAAATAGAGCAATGAGATTAAGTGACTCACTCAAGGAACCTGTCACAGGCCAGGTTAACTCTGAGACCTTTTTCAATGAGCTGTGGTTGCTTAACCATGACACAGTTGGGTCTCCCAGGGGTGGCCTGATCTCCAAGCACTGAGTGTAGAGCCTTTCTGGAAACCAGTCCTCTTCTAGCTGTCATTTAAGCAGGTCCATTTGTTTCAAAATGGTTAATTCTCTGCATCTTTATTGCTCACTTACAACTTATCTCAGGGAAGAGCTAGGGCTGGATGCAGAAATGAGGGCGTGGAGTTTTGGGACCAGCATGCAGTTGGTTGACCTAGATGCCCTTAATAATCCCTTCTGGTCTTTAAACCCTAAAATGTGGTAAGAGTTGAATGAGGAATATCTACTGGAGGACTCATTATCTTCTCATCAGTTTCTCGTGGCTCTTTCTCACCTGGGTGGCAAGGTTTGCAGAGAGATGGTATCTTTTTATTGACATCGGGTGTTACAAAAGCCCTACCACTATAAACTTGGGTGGTTCATTGAGGAATTTCAGTACTTTGCAGCATCCTAACTCCATGTGAGCTGCTCTCCCTCCACATGGCTGAAAGATGAGAATCAGCCCTGAGGGGATCCACGGGTAATTTTGACTTGCCCAATGCTCTTGCTTTTGGAAGGAATGTGGTGGCACAAGCAAATGAGCCAGAGGACATGGCCCCCCTTTCCCCATGCTGAGGACTCTGACACGGAGAGGGCCAAGCACTGGACTTCAGTGTGTCACCACGATCACACCCTCGCCTCACCACAGGGCGAGTCACTGGTTCACCAGCTGGTGCTTCTGTGAGAAGACACTTCTGTAACGTGGTTGGCAAACATCTCCCAGGAGGATGTGTAGGAAACAGTTTCCTCATACCTCCGAGGTAGAGCTTACACTGGGATTATTAAATAGACTTTTGTCAGTAGTCTCCCCTGCTCCTCAGTAGAACATTGTGCCTGGGTAGCTTCACCAAAATTTTATCTGCTGTATTCCCAGGTGGGTAATTTGATGAAAGGTCACCCTTAAGACTAAGAAAAGTAGACCAGAGGCAGATATATTTTTCCACTGGGGAGCAGCAGCACTAACAGGGTCTTGACCAGCCCTCATTTCTGCCTCCCACAAAAGTCTATTCAGCTGCAGGGACAGTCCCTACATTAGTCACCTGCCTAATTTGTATTAACAGGGAGCTTGAAGGCACTTCTTTATTGCATCTTCCACGGGGAACTGATGCTGTTGGATTGACAAGGTATCCTACTTCTTATATCCAATGTTGTGTGAAGGTTAGACGGGGATAATTAATTTGTCCTGTTCATTTTCTGACATTGTGTCCACCAGCCCACAGCTGGTGAAGTTCTTCTTCCCAAAGACAGCCTCTTTCTTTCCATGGGATACTTTTCTTCAATAATTTATGTAATCAGCAGGGCAAATTCCCTCCAGCCTTTTCTCTCTCTGATCTTAATTCCATTGCATCACTTGTAATTATATTCCTGATTCAAAGTGGGGGGGGGTGGGAAAGCCTATTTCTTTCTGTGACTACAGAGCAGCCATCACATGAGGAAATGGGGAGAGGGTGATGGGGAGGGACTGATCTGTCCTAAGGTCATCAGCTCTGGGCGTGGGCAGGAGCTGCTATTAGTCACTGGGGACAGCGACTGCCAGCGCTGGGAATCTGTGGAGCACAGGGCGGCTCTGCGGGAGGGCAGCACGTTCTTTGCTGCTCCCTGTGCTTTGGTTGGCAGCTGTGATGCATAACCAAGCAATGCTTCGTCCTTGGAACCAACTTGGGTCCCTGGGACATGGAGGTCTGGGCTCTGCTTGCCGTGTACTTGAAGAGAGTGGGAATTTGGCTGTTAATGTTATCTAGAGGATGTTTTAAAGCAAAAGGAGGGCAGCTTGTGATAGACAGCCAGGTGCTCAACCTGAGGCTTTTGAGTGTGATACAAGGGCTGGCAGTGATTTACCCTTGGCTTTCTGCTTTTGCAGGAGTTCATATCACTGATATGTATATGCAAGACTTTGGTAAAGTAGGGCTGTTGCAAATTACTGTCTAAATAAGCCTTTTACTAACTACACTGTTAATGTGGCCACTGAATTTCACTACCACCGGCTTAGATGAGGATTGTCCTCAGGTGTTGAAAAGGTAGGAGATGGAAATCCTGTCTCTTTTCAGTGTATCTGGCCTGACTTAATCTAATATACTTAGCACGAGCCCGTGGGGTACAGCAGCTGCGTGCTGGAGATAGAAGTCGACTCAGTCCATCTTGGCCACATGGTTTAATAGGCCTATGAAATCCCTGGGTCAAAGGCCAGCCACCATGCCCATCTTTGTCACATCTCAGTGATGTGTATCCTGGCAGGTTTTTCTTTTTGTTCCTCCCCGGCATGGAAAGAACCATCTGCCGGGTTGGCTTTCAGAAGAATTTTGAAAAATACCAGTTTCCCTTTGTTGAGTGGGGTGTGTGTGAGGGGGTGGGGGCACGCAGGACAGAAGGAGGAAGGAGAGCCTGACCTAAAACCAAGCCAGTATTTGCCGGGATTTTAGAATAGCTCATATTCTGTTTCCTACTCCCCAAGGAAGGGCTTTCCTCTTTCTTCTTTTCTCTTTGATTCGATTCCCTGCCACTCTGTGAGCAAGTCAGAAGCTGCAGCTGCTGCTGTCAGCTGGGAAGGGAGTCCTCTTGTTTAAAAACCATGTGTTAATCCCTGGTTAGAAAAAGTAGCAATGTTTTATGCTCCCCTTTTAGCCCCCTTTTCTCTCTGCATCTTGACTGCCTGCCTGCAGGCTTGCTACTTCTGTGCTAACAGATGCAGGTTGACCCCAAAGAGACTCAACAAGAACCACAGGTAGCATGAAGGTCTGTAAATAAATAAAGTCTAAAGACTGGACAAAGTGACCAAATATAGTTTTAAGAGTAGGGTAGGAGTTAGAATGGACAAACACACTATGAGGTCTGGGGAAAAATTGTGGGGACCTTTAGGAGTAAGGGGAGCTGTTTTTGTCATAGCTGTTGGACACAGATGGGTAGAAGTGTTTGCTCATGGGGCCTGTGCTTTGTTCCCAAGGAAAAGCCAGCAGCCCAGTGGGAGAGGAATTTAAACAGTGAGGTAAGGAGAAAGGAGGATTTGGGCTCTGCCAGATGGAGACAGCCATGCAGGCAGCACTGGAGAGGCTCTGATGGGTAAATAAGAGGCCCAGGGGGCTCAGAAAGTTTACCATCAGGTGTGATACCACAGCACTGAACAGTGAATGCAAAAGGTGGCCTGAGGCTGAAACAGGAGAGAGGAAAGGGTTTTGATTTTGACCATCAAAAAACAGCCTTTCCTAGCAGAACAAGAAAATGAATCACCACAAAGATAGGAAAAAAGGACTCAGATGATGGATGGTACTTACAGAAAATTGAAGGCAGTGCCCTGTAACTGTTACAGATCATAGAATGATTTGGGTTGGAAACCCTTACCACAGGCAGAGACAACTTTAGATCATGTCACCTCTGAATACTACAAAAGAACGCAGATTTTCATCTCTTTCCTAAGGTTTTCAAGCAGCAAATCGAGGCAGACAGAGGTGTCTCCCCCAGGGCCACTGGAGAAGGCATCCCACCATCCACTGCCCCAGCTGCAGCAAGGACCCCTGCTCCCAGCCCATGGCTTAGTGGATTGGTCACTCTCCCACCACACCTCAGATCTCCCCATCCACAGGCTGCAAGAAGCGACAGGGGTCCCTGCAGGCTTTTCCTGCCACCCTTTCCCAGACGTGCTGGTGAGGCCAGACCAGCGGTACCCACCCACCATGGCAGGGGCCGGCAGGTGGGCCAAAGCCCTGGCGCTTGGGCTCCTTCCCAGCAGATTACTCGTGACCTCTGCTCCCCGGTTTGGGTGACAGGAAGGAGCCAGCGGCCACAGTCTGTACCCCGCGCTGCTGCAGCGCCTTCCCCGCCGTGGCCCCTCGTTAATAAAGAGGTGTAATTGGGAGCCCTCCCTCCATCCCGTCTGGTGTGAGGCCATTTGTGTGCCGGAGGAGGAGGGGCAGACCCGGCAGCGAGGGGGGGAGGTGGCAGCGGGGGAGAGAGGGAGGGAAATCTCCTTTGTTTGCTCAAGTAATTTAGGCCTCAGATGGTTTTTTTGTTGGTTTTGTTTTTGTTTTTGTTTTGTTTTTTTTGAGAAAGAAAAGCAAAAGAAAGGTTGACCGGCACTGGCAAAGGTGTGCTCCTGGTGCATAAAAATATCTCGATAGCAGAGGGAACAAAGTGCAACAAAGAAGTGTGGATTTCAGCATTTTGCGTTTGCTTCTTAAGTTTGCCAGGCGAGATGTGAGTCTTGGAAGAACCCCAACGAGTAACAAAAAAACAAACAAACAAAAAACTAACCAACTGAGGAGGGAAAAAAAAAAAAAAAGGAAAAGAGATTTGGTCTGCTGAGCTGTGCTGAAAGGAAGCATAGGAGGGTTGCTGGGTTTTTCAGCTAATGAATTTTGTTTCTGTTTTATATGTGCTAGCACACTGCCTTTGGAGTCAAGATTTTCTACTTCATGTACACTGACACACTGCTTTTGCTGTTAAGATTGCAGCTCTCCTATGCCTCCCCATTTCCCATCACCCTGTTAGACATCTCTTTTTTAAAATGAGAATGGAAAAATCAAACAAAACAAATGACAAACAGTCTTCTGTTCATTTTAGGCTGAAGTAAAACTCATATTTAAGCCTCATTGAAAGGCCTAAACTACGTTGAAAATGTCTGCGTTGTGAAGGGTGGGCTTTGCTATTGAAACTCTTGTGTTTCAACTGTGTGAAAGTTGCAGAAAAATGCACATGGGATATGCAGAATTTAATTTTTTTTTTTTTTTAAGTTAGAGAATAGGGTAATGGTGTGAAAGACTGAATTAGTTATGGCAAATCTTATTAGTGTCCATTGTAAGCAGAGAAACAGAGACATATGGGACCACTTGCAAAATTATTTCTTGTTTATTCAGCTTCGTAACCGAAGCAAATTTTTTTGCATAGTGTCATTTATTTGGCAACTGGAGGGGTGTGGAAGGTGTGTGTCTATGAAGCAAAAAGGGGGAAGGGGGAACACAGTATTGGTATTCCATTAAAACTGATGCTCGGTGCTTTGTTTGTCAGGTTTTGGCAAGGCTTTTTGCTTTGAAAGCCATTCAGAGAGGATCGAAGCAGATGGCAGGGAGATCCTGTTTGTGTTATTTTTGGACATTCCCATTGAAAGTCTCAGATTGTTGTCCTTTTTCCCCCTTCCCCCACTCGTGTATGTTTTTCTTCCTTCCTTCCTTCCCCCTTTCCTTCTTGAGAATGTTTTTATTTTTTTAAGGCATATATTATTAATCATACAGCATCACCTATAAGCTGGGTGTGCTTCTGATGAGCCAATCTGCAGCTAGTTTATATTTTTTTCTGTCTAAAATGAGACAAAGTGGTGGGGGGACTGTCTCCTGAAGCAGTACAAGCAGAGGCAGGAGAGCGAGCTGGGAAGCCAGACTGACATTTTGTGGGGTTCAGCTCCACAGCAGCACATTTCCCTGGCAGACCAGCAGCTGTATTAAGCCCAGGCAGCAAGTTTAGATTGAAGGTCACTGAAGGTCTTTGATAAAACAACTTTAGTGACCCCCATCCTTTCTGAGCCCATATGGAGGAGAGGACCATCTGTAGATAGACTGGAACTAGCCCGTGGCTCTTCATGGTGGTCTTCCCATGTCACTGGTCGGATTCGTTGCTCTCAAGCAGCCCGGAAGGCTTTTGTTCTGCCGTCATCAGTGCCCAGACTGTGATAGGAAGAGAGAACTTCATTGCCTCTCGCATTGGTGGTGTAAACATCTTCCCTGAGCAGTAATTTAGCTTCAAATAACACCGCTGGAAATGTCTGCAGTGCTTTTCATGTGGAAGTCTTCACAGAAGCCCTTCACAACCTTTGTGCAGGCAATCCAGCAAAGCTGAGCCTGGTCCAATCAGTTAAAGCACTTGGCTAGCCCAGGTCTATCAGCGAGGATTTGCACACACAAGGTGGATGGGAGGTCTTGGCTGCAGTCGACATCCAAAAGTTCAGGTGATTCACCCGAAGCTCCTCCAGATGATTAAATCTCTTAGGCTAAGCTGGAAATCTCGAGGAAACAAGCTTTCTCATGCTCATTCTGTCAGTGGTTATTCCCAGATAGAAGCAGATATTTAAATCCTCAAATCTTTACATCAGATGATATTACCGGTACTTTGGCGCAGGAAAGCGGTTTATGAGGATGTAAAGAAAAATAAGCAAATGAACTTTACAGGTTTCACTTTTACTACTGTAACACTAAAAGACAGTTCAGAGCAGGTTGTGTTTGAGTTCAAGGTGATGATTTATCATAGGTTTTAGATTGATTGAACTGGTATACACACACCCTCAGTTTTTTGGTTTTTTTTTTTAATAACTGGTGCACTGAGGGAACCCACTTCAGAAACTCTCATTTTGTTTTTAATTGAATGAATACTCAGAAGTCTTTCATGTGCGTTGCAGCACCTGAGTTTCAGTGCTGTAGTTGTAAGGTGGTAGAGGGTGACCTGTTGTGTGTGAAGTGATGTGTCTTGAGGTGCATTTTGCTGGCTGGAATAAGCTCTGCAGGGGAAAAAATAAAACAAACCAAACCAACCTTCACCTTCCTCTCAGTGTTATCTCTTCCTAGATGATTAACATCGTCCTGGCAGGATTTTTGTTCTGCAGTGCTGACTTTTATGCCTGCCTTATTAAAGTTTGGCAACTCCTTCTTGTTACCTACTGGATGAGCCTTCTGCTCAGAGGACCTTCCCTTGCTCCTGGGGTGTCACAGCTGCTCTGCCCAGTGAGGGTTTCCCTTAAAGAGCTTCCAGTGATAAGGGCTTTCCTGGTCTGGCACTTTGAGAAAGGAGCCAAGCAACAGTCTCAGCCTAGACAAAAGGCAAACTCGACCTACTATTTATGTAGTTATTTAAACATGATTTAACCTAAATAATGCACACTGTGACTTGGCCAGGGGAGAGGGGGAAGGGGAGGAGAGGGACTTGTTTCTAATGAGCTGAGAGACAACACAATTAATTACATATAAAGGACAGATAACTGACAGCAAACTGTCTACAGTAGAGAGAAACAAAATACCAATGTGAACAATTAAAGCGTCCATGTGACGGAAGGGTCAGCGATTTCTCATAGAGCAGGCGGCTGGGCACGGCCCCTGGAGAGCCACAGTGGATGCTCGGCTGAGCAGGAGGCCAGGTGGGCAGAGGTTTTGGGGTCCTCCACCATCAAAGCTGAGCAGGCATTTCTGAGGCTGACAGGCAGCGCTCTGGGCATTATTTTCATCACATGCACTTTTGACGGCAGAACTGTTAGCTACTAATCTCAGCAACACGTGAGGCAGGGAGCAGAGCAGGTGAGGCAGCAGAGCAAAGGCTCCATGGGCAATTAGATACCTGCCTCAGGATGCTGCCAGCCACATGAAGGAGAGCTGAGATGACAGAGGCTTTCCTTCCCATTTTTTTTCTTAAAAATTGTTAATTTTCCTCACCGTCACCCGGATGTGGAAGCGCAAATACCAGCTGCTGGCTGTTGGATTCTTTGAGGATTGTGGTCAGAAATTGCCATCCTCTCTGCTCACCCTCCCTAAACTGCAATGAAATCTGGCATAATTTATCACTCGCAACACCCCTTTCATCCTCTCCTCTCTGCCTGCCCATCCTGCGGTCAGCCCTTGGCTGTAATGGTTGGAAGGTAAAGGCCGATGGATTAGCCTAGGGAAGGGCCAAAGGTTAAATGAGCGGGGCTAGCAGCATGCAAAGGGCTGTGATTGAAATATTTGCTGAATGCTGACAGGCAGCAGAATAGAGGCAGACAAGTGGCAAATTTCTGTTTTCTCCTCTAATTGAGAAAATATTTTGGGTGGTATTCAGGCAGGCTGCAGATCGAGATCGGGAAAGTCGGCCAGCCAGGGAGGGAATGATGGGAGGACTTCAGTAAAAGCACTATTCCCACTAAACCTGTTTCCAAAAGCTTTGCCTTTATGCTTGCGGAAATGCCTGGAGCCTGGGGCTTACATTTTGCTTGGTCATTTTTCACAGGAAACTGCAGAGTCAAAATGCTGCCACTCTAAACTTAACTTGTCTCACAAGCACAGTTTGACCAATTCTTGATGTTTTTTCAGCTACAGAAGTCTTGCTTTCATTGAATTATAGAAAGGATTGGGTTAGAAGGGACCTTCAAGGTCATCTTGTTCCAAGCCTCTGCCATGGGCAGGGACATCTTCCACTAGACCAGGTTGCTCCAAGCGCTATCCAAACTTTCTTTGGAAGTCTGACTTACAGGTTGGAGGTGCTATCATGAAAAATCCAGATGTTGTGAGGATCCATCTCTCATCTGCTGGGCAGGAGATTAATGAGATTTGATGGTGTATTGATAAAACATGACAACTGCTTAACTCTTGATTTTATCCTCTTGTAGCATGGCTAATAGCCAGCTGTGTTTCAAGTCTGTGTAATGCATGGTGCCGTTGTGCCTGGGCAGTCATTGTGGAAGTGAAAGGAGAGAAATTGTGTTTGTCTGGTGCATCACAGGTTGGCTGCACTGATTTCTACCTCGGCCCAGCCTTCTGGCATTCCTTGTTTGGTCTTGGATGTGGGTGGGAAGCTCTGGTGGCACTTGTGAGGAAGAAATTCCAGGTTGATGTGACCACGAGGAGTTCACTGGCCTTTCACACCCTGACATCTTCCTTCAGTGGGTGATTTAATCCTGCCCTTGCCTTCTGCTTCCCCCTTCCCCAAATGCTCCTTCTAAAGCTGATAATGTACTGAGAAGGTTTCAATTAACGCAATTTCCTTCCTTCTTAGAAATATGGTGTTAGTTAAGGAGTCAGGGAGTAGGGGAAGAAAGATGTAAAAAGAAACAGCTCGTCGAGCCAAAAAGCAGCATGAGGGTCAGCAAAGTTTACATTCCCTTCTAAATGCTCTTGTCATAAAGCTGGGAGGCTGACTTATAAAATGTTTTCTGGAGCATGCCATAGCTGCAACGGAGAAAGGTTTTGGCAGGAGTGTACCCAGTTTGTGGCCAGCAAGTTGTGTTGCATTTGGGCTCTTGGAATCTTATGTGCTCCTTAAAGATGCCCAAGAGGCAGTCAAGAGATTCCTAATAGCCAATATGGGCTTGGTTAAAGCTTCAGCACTTATCAGCAGCTCCGAAACTTTGTTGTTGAGCAAAAGGAAGGAAAGCTTGCCTGCCTTTGTGGATCAGCTTCCAGTGAGGCATGCTGAGGGCTGCCAGGGTTCCATTCCACTGGCCTTGCACTACAGCTTCTCCTGGAAAGCAGTTGACAGGGTTAGGGCAATATTCCTGCTGCTGGAGCAAGGCAAGGGATGAGTCTTTTCCTGCTTGTGGCTATGGTGTGTTGGGTGCTCAGCACTGTGGATTTCTGCCTTGATTCAGGAGGCTTGTGATAGGAATAAAGCAGCACAATCATCACCTTACAGAGGGGAAACTGAGGGACTAACAGAGAGTGTGTGCAGAGAAGGGAATCGAGCTGGGAAGGGGCTGGAGCACCGGGAGTGGCTGAGGGAGTTGGGGGGGCTCAACCTGGAGAAAATGGGGCTCAGAGGGGACCTTCTGTNGAGCTGGGAAGGGGCTGGAGCACCGGGAGTGGCTGAGGGAGTTGGGGGGGCTCAACCTGGAGAAAATGGGGCTCAGAGGGGACCTTCTGTGTCTCCACAACTCCTTGACAGGAGGGGGCAGCCAGGTGGGGGTCAGATTCTGCTCCTGGGCAACAAGGGACAGGATGAGAGGAAATGATCTCAAGCTGTGCCAGAGGAGGTTTAGATTGAATATTAAAATTTTTCTTCACCAAAGGGCTGTATCATCACCCCTAGAGGGATTTAAAAGCCATCTGGATGTGGCACTTGGGGACATCTTTTAGTGGTGGCCTTGGCAGTGCTGGGGGAATTGTCAGACTCAATGATCTGGAGGCATTTTACAGCCTAAAAGATTCCATGATTCTGTGCCTCCCTCTGCATAATGCTCTGTGTCAGCATGAGCTGAAAGTGAAGCCCCTGACTCATTCAGTCATCAAACCATCCTCCTGCCTTTAAATCACGGGTCTGGCTTGACCTTCCCTTACCCCCCTCAGTCTGTGCCTGGGTTGCACAAGGGAGAACAAAGTGACACTTGTTTGCCCTATCCAAAGAGCTCACTCAAGCAGGTGATTGTCTTGCCTCCTTTTGCAGTCCCAAAACAAAGTGTTGAAGTGTTGTCCTGGGATGTAAAACATCCCATATATTCCCCTGGGACTGGATTTTTGCTTTCTGACTGCAAGTGGCACTGAAAGGAAAAGAGGCCAAAATTGCAGGATAAGGGAAATAATTCCCAGGTGCTGAAATTAGGAGAAAGATGTGAGCACTCATCCTCTGCACCCCTCACAGTGCAGGGAGCAAGGGAGCTTTAACAGCTTTAGCTGTAGTCTCTAAAGAGCTGATCCTTCATTTGTAACCCTGCCAGAAAAAAAACAAGCAAGAGGATGAGAAGTCAATCAAATTCAGTTAAAAAACTCGCCATTGTTTGTTTGTTTTGGGGATGTTGAGAGGCCAGTGGATCTGAGACCAACACAAAACTATGTCTTGTAATGAAACAGTGTCTTGCAGCAAGGACCATGGTTCTCAGCCACAAACCCCTGCTCATCTCCAAAAGGGAAGTTTATCCCTTTTGTGTTGAGCAAGGGAGGTCTGGTTTTATTTAATCATGACTATTTTCAGCATATGTGCTGCATCATGTTTGCATGAAGGTTTGGGGTTCAGATTCCAAAAAGTTGTGGACCTCAAAACCCAGGTGTATCCATCATGCAAACCAAGGAATTGGAAACATGGGTTTTGTGCTTAAAATGAAAGTTAAACTTCCTCTGTTTTGATCTCCCTCCCTTAGAATAAAAGATATGACAGCACATGCCATCTTCTGTGAGAAAAGAGTTAGATCTACAAAGCACTTTGAACCCCAGAGTGATATCATTCATTTTATTTGGTCTGTTCTGGTTCCTAGTCAAAATGAGAGAAACACAAAAAGATCTTGAGTCAGCGCTGCTTTTGGGTTTTTTGTTTAAGTCTGAAACCCTAAAAATGAAAGGGCAGTGAGACAGGAAATATAAACTGAAACTAAAAATGAGACTTGAAGAAGCCCAAGAGAAATGGAAAATCTAAACTTTGCCGGGGTGTCTTCAGCTGTAATGACCTGAAAGCTGAGCTCACCCTAGAGTGGGAAATTGTACTTTTCGTGTAACAAAAAGAGAAGAGCTTCTCCCTGGGGACTGATGAGTCTGGTCACCTCAAAAGTTCTAATTTCTTAAATAATTCCCATAATACCAAGCTCTTAAAACAGAGAGGTTTATTTTTTTTTGGTTTGGTTTAGCTTGGGGGTTTTTTTGTGGGGAAAGCCAGACCGCTTTGGAGATCAGTTTTCAGGGGAAACTGAGGCTCACAGCTGTAACCTGAGTTGCCACAGGTTGTTCATACATGGCATTGCTGTTCCAAAAAGCTTATATTTCAAAATTTCCAGGCTAGTACTTTATCTTCCAGGCCGTAATATTTCTCCAGGGTGGTCTACTCAGTTGCTCAGGATTTTATATCAAGAAGAACTCGTTTCTGACGAGAAGTTTAGAAATTTGCCTTCGTCACAAAATAAATTTATTTCTTGGTTTTTTCTTCCCTGTGTGTGTTTTCGAGTCCTCAGCAACTCATTTCACTAAAAGAAGTTAAAGGAGCCTCCTAGAAGCCCCATGACACAGAGTTTCGGTGAAGTAGGGACCAAAAACAAGTGTGTCTGAGTAAATGTCTTGTTTGGGTGTTTGCAATCTGACTCAGCAGCCCAGACTTTGATTTTTATCTTCTCAGAGGACTGGGTGGGAGGAATGGGTAATAACAGTTCAAAGCAATGCAGTTCCTAACATCTGGGGCTAAAGGGAGGGATGGTATTTTGCAGCAAGGCTATCGATATCTTGATGTCATTGTTGAGTTGTTTGCCCTGTTGTTGTAATGTTTTACAACCAGAATAGAAGCTCAGATCATCCATGCTTCCTACAGGACACTTTGCTTGTTTGGAGTATTTTAGGAATTACAAATATACTTCATCCTTTCCCCACTGATTTTGCTTGTAACACCTCAAGAAAATACAACAACCAAGCTTGGGTGAAAGTGAACATCAAATGTTAGAAAGATGGTGAAGTAGCATGGGTGGGAGCTGATAAGTTTGATAGGTTTGTTTGGAAAGATCTCCCTCAGGCTTTGAATGAAAATAAAGCAGTCCTTGCCTTCCCCAAAAATGTAATTTTCCTCTCAAAGAATGAAAATGCAGAGAAATCGGAGTGGGTTTTTTGGAGAAGTCCAGAAAACCCTACAATGCCTTTGGGGAATTTAAATGAAAATAAACATGATTTTTTTGGCCACATTTGGCTAGATAAGAGAGGTCATCGGGCATTTATTTATTTATTTATTTATTTATTTATTTTATTTATTTGTTTGTTTACTGACACCATTGTTAGAACAAGTCCAAACTGAATATTTCTAAGCATTCGGGTTCCTCCTGGTGCTTTGATTTAGGCCTTTGAAGCTCCAGGCAGGCCAGGGAGGAGGCTGGAGCCGTGTCTGCCAGAGCTCTGCCCTGGCCCTGCTGCTCTGCCTGGGCCGTCCCCAGCCTCTCCTGCGAATTATGGGGGTTTTGGTTGTGTTTGGTTTCCTTTGAGGCAGAGTAGGCTGCCTGGCCAACGGCTGGCTATCTCCCCATGCTTGCCACTGATTTGCATGTTACCATTCTCCTTCCTGCAGTTTTAGATCCAAGTCTTGCAGAAGCAGAAAGGCGTAGGCTTAGGTCCAGTCTTACGCAGTGGATTTGTGGCCCACTGTGACTCAGCGCCTTGGGGTTTTTTTGAACTTCCAACACGGATGCTGAGACAGCTGATACAGGAAGCTGGGGGTGGCAAATGGCCTTAAAGCACCCCTAAAGGTGAGAATCTGATAAGAACCACTTGCTAAGACAAGCCTGGCAGCCTTGCACCAACACACCAATAGGCTTCATGGCAGTGAGATGTGGCAGTGTCAGGATGGAGGGACTCAGGTCTTCACAGAATTATAGAATATCCTGAAATGGAAGGGATCCACAAGGATCATTGAGTCCAGCTCCTGGCCCTGTGCAAGACATCCCCAAAAATCACACCATGTGCCTGAGTGTGGTCCAAATGCTTCTTGAACTCTGCCAGGCTGGTGCTGTGACCATTCCCTGGGGAGCCTGTTCCAGTGCTCAGCCACCCTCTGGGGGAAGAACCTTTTCCTGATATCCAACCTAAACCTCCCCTGATACAACTTCATTCAATTCTCTCATGTCCTGTCACTGGTCACCAGAGAGGCTTCGGACGCCTCTCATATCTTTGACCCTTCATACTGATGATGTGTTTGGGCTTCCTTAGCCAATGAGTGGCAACTTGTCTCAGAAATAGTCCCTGAGCATGTTACCCCTTTTGCCCTCATGTTTAGGCATGATATGGAACTGAAGAAACTCCTCTTTAAGGGTGACAATTGTCCTTTGGTCCTTGTGAAGCCAAGATGGGCAAACACAGCCCCTTTAATTTTCACTGCTAGAGGTCTTTCACTACTAGAGGTCAATTCCGCTGGAGTTGAATTATCCAGGTCTAGATGGATTCCATATGCCTGTATTAATCCAACATTTGGATGGGAGAGCTCTGAAGGTGTTAGGTTCTGTTGTATGAATCAAGGAGTCAGAGATGAACACCTCAGGTATGGTAGATTAGAGATGATCCCACTACTGGTTTGAAAAACTACTCCCAGGCCCTGCTATAATAAAAAACTTTCTTGTCATTAAACATGGGAGAAGGGAAGGAATCAGAGGCAGTGAAAGTGATTTTCGAAATACAAACACCTCTCAGAGGGAAGGCAAGTCAAGGACCCCAAAATTTCTCAGTGTCACGCCAGTAGCACAGTCATGAGAGGACAACATCTTCCCTTATCACAACATACAGATGCAGAGTATTTCGAAACCTCACCACAGAGTGTAAATGTGAAATGATGTGTTTCTGGGATGGCTTTGTCCTCAGAAGTTCCAGTTAGAGAGGTGAAAGTTGGTAATTGCTGCTCCTTGACCTGCCACAAGTGGCATCTTGTGAGTGGGCACATCTTCTGGGGTTTCCCTGTGGGCTACAAAATGTCCAATGTGCTCATTCCCTTCACAGGATAAATTGGTTGGTTTTGTGGAAAACTGTGACCCCAAAGGGGATGCAGTGTTCAGGAGTCAGCTTGGATGCCATTAGCTCAGCGTTGATTGCTCCCAGCTCCCACATCTCAAAACAAAAGTACGAGAAAAACTAACCCTCCCCTTCCTAGTTTTCCATACTGCGCCGCCTTCCCATTGATTTTATTGCAGTTCATTGTTATCTCTAATGAGAGAATCCTGATTTAATGGAGTATTGGACAGATTGTAGTCAGCACAATACCCCTTTCCTTCCACCTTATTCCGGTAGAATAATGTAATATAATCTTCAGCAAGTCCCTTTTTGTTTAAAGGAATATCCGAATGGAGGAGTCAGATTTATTGCTGTCTTCGTGTGCTTTTCTGTTCTCTGGAACACCTTCCTGCTGTAGTAACATCAAATCTAAAGACAGAGGAACCTGACCTGGCAGGTGCCAGCTCCTGGGAATACAAATGTTCAGCTGTAGGAAATATCTCTGTTGCGGCAGCGCTGTGGAAGCAATTAGGCAGAGGATAATGGATGGGCTGCAGTAAGATAGGAGGGAATGACTCCACAGAGGTGCTTCATGGTGAGATCATAAACTACAACAATGGAGCAAGGATGGGGTGGTGATGTCAGCCAAAACCTGTGGTGAAATTTGTCTCCTCACAGAGGACTTCTCCCTGGCTGTTCCTGCTTTTATTGGTTCCCAAATCTGGAGGCCCTGCTGTGGGGTGACTGCAGCAGTGTTAAAGATGGAAACTCTGCCGTGTTTCAGTTTTAGGTGAACTTCTGGTTTCTGTTTCCACTCTTACAAAGTATTTTGCATTCACAAAGCACTTCCTTCTCTCTGACGACTGCAAGTGGGCTATTTGGGTGGGGAAGCAGTCGTTCTCTAGTACCAGGCACACGGTGTGAATCTTGGGGTGAGTATTGTCCTCTGGAGGGCCAGGTGTTCGACTCGATGATCCTTGTGGCTGATCCCTTCCAACTCAGCACATTCCATGATTTTCTGATTCTGTGTTAATACGGGACCACAAGCCTAACAGCTGGAAAACTCAATGCAACATTTCCTTTGGGGCAGCCCTTGCCACACTCTGCGTGTTCCCTACATGTACAGGTGCAGGTGTAGATAAATGGGGATCTTAAGACAGACATCATTCGTGTGGATCAGTGCTTGCAAGTAGAGGAGCGATCATGCATGAAAACATTCAATCTGCTCAGTTTTGCTGTGTTGTTGAGTCAAGGCTCAATGGCAAAACACAACCTTGAATCAGAAGGTACTGCCTTCAGGGGGATCATCTCCTCTGCTCTGTGTTTGGGAAGGACTCAGACGTAGGCACATGGCTAAGGGAAGTGCTCCTTCCCTAACAGTCTGTGCAACACCTTTCCTTCTGGGGAGCATCTGTGCCCAAGCACAACCCCTGGACAGAGGAGGTCTGCTCTTCCTCCCCAGCTGCCTCTCCCTGCAGGGCCTTCCCCTGCATGATCTCATGCAGCTCTAGTGGTAATTATCATCATCTCGTGGCTCAGTGGGGTTTGTCTCCAGAAGAACCAACCGAGTGGCTTTTGGCACCCATCTGCACAGGTATGCAATGTCTCATTGCAAGTTAAAAAAAAAAAAAAGAAATCGGTAAGAGGTGTTGAAAAAGTAGTTTTCTTACTCCCTTTTTCACTCTGCTGTTTAAATGGTTTAGTAGCTGTCTGGTTTAGAAAACTATTTTTCAGGTTAATCTATTTTTTTTAACCTTGAAGTTTTCATTTCAGCTTGAAAAACAATCATAACTTCTGTTATACCCACAGATCTGCTCCCACCCTGGCACAAATGTTTAGTGATGGCGAGCCATGCAGTTCCTTGAGCCAGCCTCTTTTCTTTTTCCCTTTTTAAAAAGAAAAAACCAAAAGTCTCTACTGTCTGCACTTTCTAGGGATGAAATTATTTTATAGATGCAGTGTGGAAATAATGATGTATTTTAGGATAACTTTATTTTTTTCTCTTCCTCTTTCTTTATCGCTACTTTGTTTCTTTCTTTTCCCCTGGTTTTGCAGGGTCATTAGCTTTGGAAATTAGGGTGCATCAAAATCCAGTGCAACTTCCCCGTCTCACAGTCACCCCTTTCCCTGCTCTAGCCTGTGCTACTATAGAAATAAATAAGGTGACTTGGAGAGTTAAAGATAATCTTAGCCCAGAATCACAATAATCATGTCCTAAGGAATCTGCCAGCCTGGTTCAGGAGATGAGGATCTCCCTTTTCCTCCTCTGGCTGGAAGTTTCTCAGTGGGAATCTCCTTGCTGGAGCGTGGTGCCTCCTTGCCAGGGGAGCAGCACATGGGTTGATCTCTGTGAACAGGTTAAATAAACAGGACTATGTTTGGGTTAATTGTCACTGGTTCTACTGCTCTCCATTACTGATCTATCCGGGAGCCTGGCCAAGGAGCAGATGCGAGAGACAGCATCATCACCTCCCTCATCGTCTTCATTGTGTCTGGATTTATCCTTTTTCTTTTCCTTATCTCTCCCCACCCCCCCGTGCCCCTTTTTCTTTTCTTTTATTTTCTTTTCTTCCTTTTTTTTTTCCTTCACTATTTTTTTTTCTCTTTGGCTGAGCAAATAGGCCAGATGGCATTGAGGGGAACAGACAACAAGTGAGCCATGGCATATGGGCAGCCTGTTTAATTTCAACTCCTGTTGGGAAGTGGCTTGCAGGGAGATAAGTTGCAAAAGCAGAAGAGGAGGAGGAGGAGGAGTGTGTGTTGGAGGGGAGGGGCAGGAGGAAGGGAAGACCCTTTTTGAGATGAAGCAGCCCAGCTGAGGGGAGTCCAGGGCACAGGGGACTGAAACCTTGGCTACATACCTGACACAAAGCAGTAAATTAGCTGTTTCCGTGTCAGTTTGTGCAGGAAGTCTTGCTGGCTGCACATGGGAAGGAAAGATGGGGATGTCTGCCTCAAATGAGGAGAAGGAAGAGGAGGAGGAGGAGAAGATGTCTCTGATTTTCATCTCACTCGCCCTGTCCCAGGAAAGCTCCAGCCAGGTTTAGGAGCTGTGATATGGAGGCATTTGCCCAGATGCAGAAGAGGAGTCATGCTGCCCTAGATGATTTTTTTCTTTGCAAATAGGATTGTGCGTGTTTTACTCCTATGGGCATCAAAGTGAGATCATCCCCTAAACAGTTCTTTGAAGCAAAAGGCATGACTTCTTAAGTTTTGAAACAATACAAAGTAAGAAGTTGACACAAAATAAAATTAAAAACAGCTTAATAGCAATGTAGTTGACAGTGATTCCCCTTTCCCCTTCCCTTCTGTTTTGGCCTTCATTTTTCTCTCTCCAATCTGGTTTTTGGATTCAATATGCTAGCTATCAGCTTCTGGCTATCTATTCACATCATTCATGCATTTTGCATTTTGCTGACTGAGACCAAAGGGAGTCTTGACTTGACTGCGTCTCAGTTTAGGGAGAAAATTAGAGTGAATTGCACCAAATTATAGATAGTGAGGCTTCTTGGCTTTGTTTTGGTGTACCCAGACTTTGAGAGAGAGTGAGGAGAAGTAGGTGTACTTTTCTTACTTTTTATAAATGTATTGCTTTTGCATCTCAGCTTCATTGAAATGTAGTTTAAAATGGCTACACAATTTAGGAATTTGAGAGGTCTTATTCCTGCTGATGTTCAGTGGATTTGGTGTTCCTTGGTGCAGGCTCTCAACACCTTCATCCCACAGGCATTTTTAAAAATCACCCATTTTGGTCAGCAGCGTCATAATTTTGTTCTATTTGCTCCTCTTTGATGACAGCAAGCGTGGAATCCCAGTACAGTCATCACACACAGACCATTTGGAGCTCTGTGCATATTATCAGCATCCTGACTGGTGAATGGGACTCTATCTTGATGTGCCCATGTCTGAGATTCAGCTGCGAGCTCCATGCTTGTGCTCGCCAGGGTGGGAAAACTCTACACACCAATTAGCTCTGGAAATCCTGACCCTGCTGGCAGGATGCAGATGATCCTGGGCAGCAGTCGTGCTCTATGCCCACACAAAGGACTTTTTATATGGCATTAATTCTGCAGAGAAGTTTTTATTCACTGGAGATTCTGCAGAGAACTGATTATGCATCACTGGCTTGGTGGAGCAGAATTTTAACTTACAGCTCAGGCACTCCTCCACTGATTAGTTTTAACATGAAATAGAAACACAAGCCTGTGATTTATTGGTGAAATATTTAAGATAGGTTGTTAAATTATTTAAATAGTAGAGTTTAAAGCAGGCAAGATAAAACAAAACAAAACAACAGCAAAAAAAGGCAGTTCATCCAAATAAGACCTCCGTTTTTTCTGAATTTGAAAGCCGTACATTTAGACTCACTAGGTATATGAAAAAACTTCCACTTTATTACTCTCACAAAAAGCTTAATCTTGAATCTTTTTCCATTTGGTCCCTGCAGACTCTGTTTCACCTGCAGTGCTAGGAATTGTTGCAGCCTCAAAGATTTCCTACCACTCATCTACCACGTATTTGGGCACTCACACAGC
>WEIT01026499.1:14072-26302 GCA_013389985.1 Dryoscopus gambensis | reverse complement strand
AATTGTCATCAAACCCAGTGATATGGTACCTTTAGGATTAAATTCCATTCATTTAAGACTTCTTAGATGGAAAAATTTTCTGTAGGAAAAATTTGCTTCCTTTCTAAATTATTACTAGTGGTCATAAAAACAAGTAATTTTTTCCAAGTCCAGAAAAGCATGAGGAAAACCATCCTCCTAAAACAGAATAACCAGTTCTCACAGAACTTAATAGGATTTTTTATCATACACATTCAAGGACAGTATTTGGTCCTTGTAGGGGATTAACATGTGATGTAAGTTCTGCCATGGGAGTACACATCTAAATGATAATATCCCCTCTTTTTCAGTTGTACCCCTGTCTCAGCCAAAGATTTTCAGTTGTGGTAAATTCTATGGCTTTTTTGCAAAGAGGATAAAGCATCCACAAACAATTAGTCTGTGATGAGAACTAAATCAAAACCAGCTCATTTTTTCTTACCGGGGCTTTTATTTTCTACCTGTGTTGGAATAAATTACATTATCTGTAGCATTACCACTACAATCCAGACAAGATTTTGAATGAAAGAAAAGACAGTTGTGGGGGTTTTCCTGCAAATGGTCCTTTCTAGGACGGCTGATGGGAGAAATCTGTTCCAAATCTCATGTTTGAGTGCTATAACAATAAATGAGCTTGGAGATCTAATGACAATTGACATTAAGAAGCCTGAAAAACTCAATATTTTTGTTTAGTCCCTGCATCTCAAGGCAGGGACTTGGAAAGTGAAATCCAACCCATCTGTTATGAATGGATAATGTGGGTTTAAATCAGCTCCTGTCTGTTGCCTAGGCCTCTGGGAGCAGGGAGTCATGGTATTGAGGTGGGCAGAACCCCAAAATCCACTACCATTGGGAAGGTCTTTAATAATGGTTCACTTGGTCTATTATAAAATGAATTATTTATTAATAGACACAAAACTAACAGATATAAGACTTAAAACAGACTACTACTACACAGGGAAAAGATTAAAAAATGCATACTAGTATTAGACGGAGAGTTAAAGGTACCATTAAATTTACAGCTAGCTAAGAAATAGTATAACTTAGGATTCAATGTTTCTTACCATCTAATTCTTGGTAGGGTACACATGNAGAATATTTCTTTCATCTCTTCCCACCTTTGCTTTCCAGACTAAGATGTTCATTCTTAGCTGGGTGTCTGAGTCCTTTTGGAGCCAGAGATATCCCATGCTGGGCCTGTGACCCGCCCAAGTTATCTCTTGCATATGCACCAGCCATCTGTGGTAGAGAGGGGGTGGACATGTCCTGCCACACCATCTCAGGAGAACATCATATTTGACACCACTCAAGAAACTTGAACATGTACAAGTCCATGAGACCTGATTAGATCCATCTCAGGGTCCTGTCTACTTCAGGGCTCACAAAAAATTATATCATGTTATTAAGGGTGTTGCACAAATATCTCTTAAACACTGAGACATATCCCTGCCTGTGAGAAGTGAGTTGGACTAGAGGATCCTTAAAGGTCCCTTCCAAACCGTTCTATGAGTCTATGATTCGATTACTTTATCAATTTTTAAGCTAACACAGTTCAAGAAATTAGCAAAAAACTCCTCAGTGGTGACTTACTCTGGAGCTTTTTTTTTAAATAATCTCTTGTAAGGCAACCTGTCTTTCAAAATTGGCAGTTGATTACAGTTTCAGCTCAGGGAAATGAATAAGGGTTTTTCACAATAAAATTATCAAATAAAATACTGCTTGTTTCAGTTAACTGCCATCTAAATCAATTTTGTGTTGTAAAGATAGGTCCATATAGTAAATGCCATGTATACATATTTACATCCAATGCGTTCTAAATACTTCTACAAACTGTGAACATAGTGCATGATGACTTCTTTTTTAATGGAGGACATCATCATTGTATTTATTGCATTAGAATGCTTCTGAGAACACTTCTAGAGTGTGTTCATGAGAGCAGGCTGTGTCTTCTGTTACTTCTTCAAGTGAAAGTGACACATCAATTTGCAGGTAATTCAAAACTCTGCAGCAGAAGGGTACAGTAGTGCGTACGGACATTCATGGTTAATGTTAGTCTGTTTCATCACAATCATTTGACATACTACACAGCAAAGCATGTCTGAAAAGAGCCCTAGAGTTTCTATGTCATAGCCACTTCTGCTTCAGATAACTGATAAACTCTTGACTATTGCAACAGCTGAAGCAAGTCTTTCAATACAGCCTCCTATTTCATTCTCTATATAGTAAATACATGCAAACATTTTATAGTAGAGTTTCTTTTAGTTTTAATATAACTACGCTTAATTAGCCTTCTTGCAAGAAAAGCAATACACTGTTAATTCCACCACCTAGTTAACACAAACAGAATAGTGTAAACCTGTTTGATTTACATCCACTTGCTTGATAGGCTCCTTCTATCTAGCCTGAATTCAGCTTCTATATTTGGCATTAAGAATAAGACCTCAGAATCTGAGATGGTTGAAAGGGACCTCATCCATGTCTATAAATATGGGATGGGAAAGTGTGAAAAAGATGAAGCCAGGCTCTTCTCAGTGGTGCCAAGCAATATGACAAGTGGCAACAGGCAGAAACTGATGACCTTCCTTTATTTTGAGTCAGAACATGAGCTGCATTTCCCGTCCTACACTTGTCTCATGGACAGAAACAAGAGAGCTGGCAAAGCTGCTGCCTCAAGTATAGTCCCTTGGGATGCTGCATTAGCAATATATGCCTTGTACTCCAGAATATCCCAGGAGTACAGAAATTATTTTCCAGTATCATCTTGGGGTACAAACTTTTCCACTTTGCTCCGGTAAGTGGTTTCTTAGAAAGAACTCACTACTGTGCTACATGACTTGTCTTCAGCTTTCCCCAGTGGTGAAAAAAACTGTGTGTATATTAACGTTTTTAATTTAAGCTGTAAATTACTTACATTACAGGAAACAAAATTAGAAAAGTGCCACTGGCAGCTGAAGCATAAAATTCTGTAAATTTGCCATGAGTTTTAATTTCTGAGAGCCTGGACCAAGCAGAAAAACATTGTATTGTCTACACAAGTATGTCTTACTCTTCTGAGTCAGCATCAAATAACTTTAGATTATCTTTTTAAAAGTCAGCTTTGTCTTGTGCCCCTTGAAACTGAATTTGCCTTCATGTATATGAAGCTGAAGAAAATATACATTTTGGTGGTTTGCAAGTGGGTTTTGCAGATACAGAGGTTGCCAGCAGCAATCTTCCAAGGTACAACTGCTTAAAATTTGATTAAAAAGAAAAATAAAATCTAACATGAAATACTAAAGGTCCTTGCCTTATATGAAAACAAATGAAAAATCATTATTCTTGTTTTACTCATCAATGCACTGCTACAGAGTAGTTAATATAATGTGCATTCTCTTGCTAAAATCAAGATGCTCACCTAAGGATCTGAACAAGATTTGTGGTGATTGATTTATAATGCTGCTTCCTACCTGAGCTCGGTTTCACAAGTTCACTACAAGAAAATCACAAGACATGGAATAATAAACCCCTCTGAATGCACACTTGTGCTGTGTATAGTGGTGAGCAGGCAGCAGCAGCAGTCCCCAAGAACAAGTGTGAAAAATGAACAACAGCATAGCCAGCACTAACAATTTTCTCACTGAAACTTTTCTGTGAAAAAGCTGGAATCGCTGCCCATGATTCACAGCTTTATAGTAAGTCTTTCTAGAGGCCTGCAAAGAGCTGAAAATGGGATTTTTTTGCATTTTAATGGTCAGGAACTGCTTTAATAACATATCATTTAGACTTTTGAAGAAGTCTAGGATTTTGCAAGAGTAAACTTACTTTACAAAGCTGTATTTTATGGGCTGCGTCCTGTGGAATCACCACGCGGAACCAGACTTTGAATTGTGACCTCAGCCTGCAATTGTTGTAGATGTATTTGATTAGTATTTGGGCATCAGCCAGCATTGTTCATTTGAAACAAAAGCCTTGTTAAGTCAAAAAGAAAGGATTTTGACAGTCTGCAGTAAGGAAAGGACTTTTTCACAGGTAGCTTGTTTTATTTCTTCAGAGCTACAAGTACTGATGGCACTTTCACAAGCAGGAAAAGTAGCTCCCTATTCTAAATTAGGGAAAAAACCCCAAACCGAATAAAATTTAATATGTTTATTATGGAGACCTAAGACTAAGGAGAAGAGATTTTTATGGAGACCTAAGAGTAAGGAGAAGAAAACGTGGAATCAGCTACTGTGTAATCAGAATCTATTAATATCACATTCTCAGCAATGTAGAGTGATTTTTTTTCATTAGGCTCTAAATTAATGCATTATATTAATTTCTCAATAAAGTAAAAGGGTGAAAAAAACAGTGGGGAGGAAAAATAGTAATTAACTGGAAGAGACTTTTAGAAAAGGATTCTAAAAAGCAAGTAACTGAATCACACAATCATTTATGACAGAAGAGACTTCTTGAGAGCGTCTAATCCAAAGCCCCTGCTGAAGCAGGGTAATCTAGAGCAGGCTTCACAGTGTATTTTATGTGCTCTAGTAAGAAATACACGGGGATCCTGTGGTATTTCTTTGCTCCATCTCATGCTGCTGCTGTATAGGATAGATGATTCCTGCCTTTTCTGCTGTCACACATAGAGTAAAAACCCACTTTTTTCCCCTTTTGTTTCTTTCTTTTTTTTTTTCCTGAGAAAACACAAAGTTGCTTCTCACTGCCACACACTTGTAACACAGAGAAAGGCAAAAAGCTGGCAGAGCACCTTCCTGCCTTACACACTGTACCTTGGGACACTCAGGTATCTGCATCTCTGCACTTCACAACACCCACGATGCACGGCCACAGCTCAAGATGCATAACATAAGAGCAATAGGAGGGAAGAACTCTGGTTACTAAGAGCATAGAAATGGTTCATGTTATGATGAAAGAATACAGAAAAAGCCATGAAAACTGTAACTAGAATAGAGGTAAGTCCCTAATTTAGAAAATTAAATAGAGTAGAAATTAATAAGAAACAAAGGTCAGTGTAACATAAGGATAAATTTTTTTTTTTGTCTTCCTTCAAATTTGATCTTATGACTATCAGGTCCTTGCCACTAAATGGCACAACTAGTGTTGGTTAGCTCTATAAGTCTTTGATATCAAAACAGCATTTAGGACTGTTCAAGAGGTATATTTATTTTAGATTTTTCCTTTGTATTTTCTTGCGTAATGTTCAGGGAGTGACAATGTAATTCTAGGAGACTTTTAAAACATGAATTTGGGCTTCTGGATGAAAAATAATCAGACAGGTCATGGTGACCAAGAAATAGATGAATTTTTTGTTGACAAAGAGCAGCAGTCATAGAAACAAATAGACTTTTGCAATGACTGAGATATGAATAGGCTTCTATAAGTAGTACTTCTTTCAATGAAAACAGTAAATACTGGGATAAGGATGAGATAGGTAGCTTTAATAATTTAATAATACCTCTGAAAACTGGAGGTGAAACAAAAGTGAAGTTGAAAGCATGCCCACCTTCAGTGAAAATGGACGTATTAGTAACCAGTGGGGGAAATGAAAGATGAAGAAAAACACAGAAAAGTTTGTGTTGGAAAAGACCTTAGAGATCATCTAGTTCCCACATGTCTGCCACGGACAGGAATGCCACCCGTAGGATCATAAAATCATAGAATGGCTTGGGTTTGAAGGGACCTTGAAGACCATCTAGTTCAGTTTGAAGCCATTCCCTCTTGTCCTGTCATTACAAGCCCTTGTAAAAAGCGCCTCTCCACCTTTGCTGTAGACTTCCTTCATATACTGGACGGCTGCAATTACGTGACTCCGAATGCTTCTCTTCTCCAGGCTGAACAATCCCAATTTTCTCAGCCTTTCCTCACAGGAGAGGTGCTCCATCCCTCTAATCTTCATGGCCCTCCTCTGGACTCACTGCAGCAGGTCCATGTCCTCCCTGTGCTGGCAGCCCCGAGCTGGATGCAGCACTGCAGGTGGGGTCTCACCAGAGCAGAGGCACAGAAAGTATGCAGATGATTCAAATTATTTTTTAGCTTATGCCAATATGACTGTGATGATTTCAAGTAAACCTAGTAGAGTAAAGGAAGAGATTACTGAGTTACCAACTCCAATTTAACTCTAGGACTCAGGGGAGGAGGAGATGAAAAAAGAAAACTGCATGACAACAGAGATGAACCAAGAATAAAATTTTTTACATATATATAAAAGCTTTAATTGAAAGTAATACTAGACATGTCACAGAGATATTATGTAAACCAACAGTACAGCTTCACCTTGAATGCCAATGATTTCTGGTCATCCTGTCCATAAATTATATAAAAACTGAAATACTCAGAGAAAAATAACAAAAAGCATAAGCACAAAGAGGGTCCATAGGAAGTGCATTGAAAATATGAGTAGCAGGCACTGTGACAAAGGCACAGAAAACCATGCTTCCATTCATGTTCTCTCAAAGAATATCAAGATTTCCACTAAAATGAAATGGGTTTGTTGATGAAGTTTCTGTAAGATGAGATATATTTCTTAAACCAAAGAGTTAAAAAGGCTACTCATTATGCAGGTTGTGACATTCTCTTCTGGCAACGGTTTTTTTACAACTTTTTTGGGAGCAACTGACACAGGCCACCATCATAGATGAATCCCAGAGCACTGGAAAGAAGAAAGACAGTACAGAAAAAATAAAAAATACGGTCTTAATTCAGTTTGTGCTTTTGCTGAGGTTTATTAAAGTATGATTTAATAAGTTTCTTGATGCATTTTTGGTAACATATTAAGGTTTCATAGATTTCTAATCAGGTTACTCTGATAAACTTCCTTCAAGTTACTCTTTATTGTCAGATTCACTTAATATTTTCTTCCTTTGTATATTTGTATTTCCTTGGATCCTTCTGTGAATTCCTTTCAGAATAGTCGAAACTTCCAATACACCTTGATAAATGGAGTTACTTTTTAATCAAATCACTGTATACTTGTATTTCTTTCTGTATTCTAAGTTGTGCATAGTGACCATTCATGAATGAAAATATTTCAGTAAGAGATACCCAGAGATAGAGGGAGAATAAGATAAAAAGAGAAAGACAGAAAGGAGGGAAGGGAAGCAAAGGGAAAGGAAGGCATGGCATGGCAAAGCAAGGGGGAAGGATTATTCTAGATGGAATCTAAATTTTTATTATAATATGTTCGATTTTTAGGAACCCTTGAATTTGCTTTCTTCCTATAATAAATCCTATCAAACTGCAGCTTCAATGATTTTAACATAAAAATGGTCTATACTACTCTCTTTTTCCCTTCTCATAGGGCAGCTTATATTCTATTAGAAGATATTTGACAGGCATAATATCTATTTTTATTTCCTTTTTCTTCTATTCAGATGGTTGATGACAGTTGTCCTCAAATACAAAGAAATATTCCCTTAAGTGAACATGCCAAAAGAGTCCTTCTAGATGGGAACTTTCAATGCTGTATGTTGCTGTGTTCCCTCATGTGTTTGGTTTGGATGGGGTAGAGTTAATTTTCTTCACAGTGGCTTCTATGGGGCCATGTTTTGGATTTGTCATGAAAGCAGGGTTGATAACACAGGGGTGTTTTTTTTTTACTGCTGGCAGGTCATCAAGGCCTTTTCTGCTCTTTGTACCAGCCCACCAGCACAGAGGCTAGGGGTGCACAAACAGCTGGGAGAGGACACAGCTGATCACAGGCGACCACAGGGATAGCCCCCACTATATGTTGTCACACTCAGCATATAAATCTGGGGGAAGAAGGAGCGAGTAGGGTGGCAGCAGGGACAGGACATTTGGAGTGATGGCTTCTCCAGTAAGCATCACATGTGCCAGAACCCTGCATTCCTGGGGATGGCTGAACACCTGCCTGCCCGTGGGCAGTGGTGATTGAATTGTTTTGTTTGGCTTGCACGTGTGGCTTTTGCTTTACCTATTAAACTGTCTTCATCTCAACCCACTTTCTCCCACTTTTGCTGTTCTGATTCTCTCCGCATTCCACTCAGGGGAGGGAATGAGTGAGTGGCTGTGTGGTGCTTAGTTTCCAGCTGGGCTTAAACCACAACACCACAGTTTTCCATTTCTTTGCACCAAATTTTAAAATGCCAGCTGCCAACAAGCAGAACACTGCTAAATTCTATTTCTATTTTTTCTATTACTGCATTCTTTGTATTATTTTACTTTGAAAAGTATTTTTCTCAATTTATAAAATGTATGGCCATCTATTCCTGGTCCCTTCCTAAAAGTTTTTATTATCCTCAGTAATGTCAGAGTATTTAAAAAATGGTGGCACACTCAGAGTTTTGGCATGAAGAGGACACGATGAAGATAAGCTGAATAAAAATAAAGTTGAGTAGCAAAGAGAATTAGTGTATTTCATAGTTCTCATTCATGCTTTTCTGTGCAGCTAGAAAAGCCAGCATAGGACTGCAGTGATCAGAACATAGAGTTATACTCTGAGAGGAATATTACTTACTATTTTTCCAGTTCTTAATGTCTATATAAAACAACTTAAATATTACTTCACAACTGATTCATATGCTTGAACAGTATGCTTTTTTTTCAGAAACTAATTTCAGACAAGATATACAGTGTTTGTATCTCCAATAACGGTTGAAATTTAGTACAGAGTCCAGTCTAGCATATTGTTTTTTACCAGTAGCTGTTGAGCATGCTCTCTCCCAGAATGCCTTTTTCTTTAATTACTATAAAGGAATCAGAAATTTCTTTCTGCTGTTAGTCACTTTGTTCAGTACGCCCCTTGCCCAAACTGCAATCCTTGAAAAACAGTTGTTAAATCAGTATTGATCATCACAGCAACCTGTCACTGACTTAGTGGATTTTCCCACTAAATTTGATAAAACTTGCACAAACCTTTAAGAGACCAAAATTCAGACCAATGTAACAAAGCTTGATAAGTAATCATGAAAGCTCCTTCTGAATTTTGCTTTCTTTAAAAAAAAAAGAATAAAATTGAAATACTTTCTTCTGTTTCTTTGAAGCAAAGAGGCATCAGGAAGATTGTAAACTACTAGTGCTTTTCACTGAATGAAAATCCACAGTAATTAAATACAAATGTGAAAGAAAAAAAAAGAAAGTAGAGGGAGAATGTTTGTATGACTAATTCTTTCCTGAAATAGCGTACTTCACACATCATTATAGCTTTCTATCTTCCACTGAGAAATAAAAGTACCAAATATTTTTAATTCTTCACCTTTCTAGTCACCATGAGGATATAAACATAGCGTCATAAAGCAGTTATTTGTAGTGTTTGTCTCTTGCTGCTGCACTCTTCTTTCCTTGCTTCTTTCTGTTAGAGCTATAATTCCTCTTAATGAAATTGAGGAATACAGAAAGTCATTTCAGGGGGTGAAAACTTATAAAGGATCTTATTGAGCAAGCAAGCACTAAAAAGGTAATGCGTTAATAAAACTTTTTGATTTTCAATATTATGCAACTCATTAACTGTAATAAAGCTACCCACGACAGGTAACATTAGGTGTTTTCATATTTCTTCCTGGTAGATTGCTTAGCATACCTTATACCTTGTAATAAAGAAAATAGTAATTACACAGGTGAAAAATGCATGACATTGGAACATTTTTCATGACTTAATAAATGCATAGTTAGAGGCAAAGCCCAGTAAGGTCAATGCACTGATTTCTAGAAAGTCTTACAAAAAATAATTTGGTACAAAAATGTCAGAACAAAGGATTAGATAGGTGTGGTGGTTTTGTTACTGTTGGGGTTTGGGCGTTGGTTTCTTTTTTTTTGTTTTCCAAAAATAATCTCAGTGCCAAGTTTGAATTTAGAAAATAATTTATCAACATTTATCAGAATATTTTTAATCTCCAATATAAGGACGACTAATCTCTACTACTTCCCAGCTATTTCTTGGAAAATATCTCATTATTAAGAAAATAATAGAATTTATTCTGGTTTTCTGCTGTCAAAGGGATTTTTTCAAATTCCCTGATTTATTTTATTATCTTATTTTTCTTTATTTTCACAAAAATACTTCTTCAATATGCAGAATATAACTGTTCTTCAGTGTAAATAATTAGTCATCATACCTGAAACAAGTATTTTAAAATTCAGTGGGCTTGGCTTGCTATGTAAGAATTCCTATATCAATTCCATTTTCAGATCATATAAACTGGTTCTGTTACACAGACCTTCACAATTTACTCCACAGTCTTTTATAACATGGTACGTTTTCTGAAACTGGTAAGTCCACTCAGACAGATAGATGGATAGACAGAGAGACAGACACCACTTCAAGAGTGATAAAGAGAAATCAGTTCTATTAATTCTCCCTAAATTTAATGTTTGAGTGTTGTAAAGGCAAATCACCTTTCCTAATATTTATAATTAATTTAAGAATTAGAAAACCTGGAAGAAAATTAATAAAATAAAAAAGTATGCAAAATATTATGTATTAGATTATGGGGTTTAATTAAAATATACAGATATTTTCCTTTGCTTGCATACAACACTTTGTATTTTGCTGGTTTTATCATCAGAGCACACATCCATTCAGGGCTTACATGTGCCTAAAAATAGAGGACTGAATAAAAAAAGATTTAGAATTTTATTTACTTTAGGATTTTATTTACTTCAGGATTTTCTAGCACATAGTCTTGCAAACTCCACTCACCCTCTAAAAGACAAACTGCTTTAACCTTATATCATTAAATAAGGAAATAGCAATCTCTTTGCTGATATCTGATGCACAATAAAAATCAGTTGCCTCCAAGGTATAAATTTTTACCTCTAAAGATAAAAATGGAAATATTTTCAGTCATTTATAATGGTTTCAGACCAATGTCCCTGATTTACATTTTTCCCTCTTGTATTCCAGAATACCTAAACTCACTAGATAAATATCAGCGATCTTCAAAACGAACTTGCAGTGTCCTCATTTGAGCTTTGACTTGTGATGTTGACTTATACCAGATGAGCTGGCCCCTTAGAGTTCTTATAGTTTGTCTCGCCACTACAGTCAATAAAGCTTTTATGTAAAAAGGGCAAAATGCCACTCTTTTTTGCTATATATGCTTCTAGCATTTCTCACTGTCTGTCATATTTGTCTACTTCACCCTCAAAAGATGTTTTTACTGTTAGCAGTAAAAACTAAGGGGATGTCAGTCAGATTTCACTGCCTCACATATTAGCAGAAAAATAGTCAGATTTCCATGGCAATGATTGCATGACTCGTTAAAGGTTTTGATTTTCAGAAAAATGTTTGTTAAAACAGTATTTTGAAGAAATGTGAAGAGCATAATTGTAAGATCTCACTACACAATTGTAAAAATGTTGCAAACTTTTGTCCAGCTAGCCAAATGCAAAGCCCAGTCGAAGCCATTTGAAAAGATTTTCCATTCCCAATTCTGGATTCAGTACCACAAGCATATTTGTAAGAGTGGATGGGCTAACCTTTGCTTTTCAACTTTAGTAATTAAGTCATAATGATCAGATTGAAGTACTGAAATTGTACCAAATCCTGGTATAAATCGACTTAGCATGCACTGAGAGCACTGTGCCGTTCTCCTCCTGTTTTCACGTACCATAACCATATATCCTTACAGAAAATGTCTAAGTACTCATTTAAATAATTCCTGATCAAAACCTATTTTCTTGTACTGAAAACAATCTTTACTTTTAACCTGAGCTAGGTCAAGCATGAATGTGTGATAGAAAGACTTTTGTGTTTCTGCACATATCCAGATTTTTAGATCCTAATTTTATGATTCTGAAAAAACAAAAGTACTTCCCATGTAATGCTATAGCTGCTCCTAAGATGATTTAATATTTTTTTTAATAGTTTAACATCAGAAATATAGCTGTTACAATAGAAATAATGAAAATGGTCAATAGGTTAGTATGATCTATATTAAGAAAGAATTGCTTTGAAAATTATTTAATTATTTAAACTTTAGCATAGTTTGGAAGTGTTTCTTGTCTTTTTCCCTTGCACTTCAGAGCTGTGAGTTTTAACCAATATTCTCACTGCTGTATTAGTCTTGCAACTGATTTGGGATTTGACCTCAGTCCTGTGGTTGACGTTTGACATCTACAGCTCCAGAACAACCATATCATAAAGGTGTAATATTGCTTCTCTCACTGTCTATAGGCATTCATACCTTATCTGTTATTTTATACCTTGCTATATTTTCTTCCACTCTTAACAATACTTGTTTCTGTACACAGACTCAGTACTTGTAATTTTTTTCAGT
>WEIT01026499.1:1397-14045 GCA_013389985.1 Dryoscopus gambensis | reverse complement strand
GAGGCCCTGAAATCATAACAGGGCCTAAAAGTCCAGAGGAGTTTTTAACCCCACTGACAAATCACCCAAGTTTCACGATATGTTGAAAATTTAACATTAAATATGTGGCAATGTCTATTTCCTACAATTGTTCTCTTCTGCTCAGAATTTCCTAGTTGTGTTCCTATAAACACTCAAATATACTTAACCTTTGAGACTATATCAAGTCCAGCAGGTTGTCACAGCACCCTGCTTCTCTGATGCTCTTACTCTGCTCTTTCTTTATACATTTTTCTTCTTCCTTTTCAGCTATCTTAAACTTTCCAGCAGCAGCACTAATTCATGTAAGCAACATTATTAGGTCAATCTACCGAAAACTAAATGCAACTGACAGATAATGACCACTGTTCCAAACAGCTTTAATGCAGCTGCAATAAAATAAGTAAGTTTGTTTAAATAAACACAACAAGTTCACTTTTGTAGAAGGATTTTTTTCTGTGTTCTGCTTTTTGTAAATAAATATGGACACAGAGAGTAAAACAAGGCAATGACTACCAGAGCACTGTGTGAAATAGATAGTATATAGACTTTGATCTCATCCTTAAGCTTACATTAATATAACAAAGATAAAAACCAAGTCTAAAATACTGCTGATCTTGAAACAATAGGATCTTTTTTTAAATGACATATGTAAAAATGTATGTAGAATACACCTTTGCAAACTGCTAGGGGTTATTGTGAGCTTGCAATACTTAAGTTTTATTGAACAAAAGGTCTAAGCTTTTACTGAATAAAAGATTTCAGAGTTTCAGTCTTCATGGCAACAACAGAAAAATAAGAATTTCATGTGTGCCAATGTAGAAAAGCAGCTATGAACAAAAGCCAGAAGCAGAAACCATTTTCATCAACTTTCAAAATCTTTCAATAAATGTGGAATCTTAAATATCACAGCATTGACATTGAATGCTGTGCAAAATATCTACACAAAATATGTCTAAGCTGAAAGAAATGGTAATGGACAAGAATATAATGTCTGAGAACCCATGAATTGATACAAAAAATCTATCATTTTGGTATAAAGCTGTCTTTAAGTGGACATGGATGATACTCCTGCCCAAGCTCTAAAAGGGTGATTTCAGTCTATTACTATCTTTTTCCAAACTCAACTTCTGCTTCTGAAATTAATCCCTCAGTTTAACATAGAAAATTGCTACCTACAATCCACTGGTTTTGGCAAGTCATTTGTCAGTCCTTCCATCCTTCTGAATTGCTATGGAAACTTGGACATGTGTTGTTCCAAACACCTTAAAATACTTTGACTATATAACCAGGGGACAGAATTTCAAAAGCTGCCATCATGCACCTGGATTCTCTAATTGTAAGAAAGCGGGCATATGGCCATGTATTTCCTAAATGATTACTAGTTTCACTGACTAATTACATTAGATTAAAATGATGCTGAATATTATGATTAATGTTCATAAGCTGAGGTGCATGTAGTTAACTTGGGTTTGACATTACTATTTGATGCTTGCAAAAGTTCTTGGCATGAAGTTCCCAGTCTGTTAAGGCCTCCTCACCAGTGCAAATTGCCTCTAAAATCAGGTTGTGATTGCTTACAAAGCTCATGTAATGAAAACCAATAACTGAAATTTGCAGTCACAAAAGTTCAAACTAAAATAAAACATGCTGCTGAAAGAATATATTATTGGATTCTCCCAGTCTTCAGTCTTTGAAGAAGTGTTTGGCCATAGTCTCTCCACTCGTGCATTTTGTAAGTTCATCAACTAATCTTGCCATATCAATTCAAGTTTGCTGCTAATTCTGGTGTTAATTTTCATGAGTAGCACAATACTACATTTGTCAGAAGCTCAGAAAAGAAATAGGTAAAGCAAGGACTTATAAATAACCCAACAAAAGCTTTTGACACATGGTTTGTAGCAGTACTTAGTGCTCATTTTTACTACATATTATATAAGAATCTTACAGTAAGAATACATTTGATCCTGACACAGCTGGCTGAGTAACTGTCATATTAATAAAAGACATGAATTTGAAAAGAGATTTTTTGAAAAAAATCCAATCTCTTTTGTATTTAGAAGTTAAACAAACCCTGTTATATAAACATATTATATGAAATCCCATAAACAGTTTAAATAAACTAAGAGAGAATAAAAGTTTCCTTAGTACCACTATTGATAAATCTATTAAAAAAACCCCCCAACACCTAGGGAAACCAGTGCACACATAAAGACCACAGGGAAGAAACACTGTTTGTCCTATTTATTCATTCAATTTAGGTTACCATCCAGCACTTGCTCACATTAAATTGGAGAAACATTTTCTTTATTTTTAAGTATGCAAAAAGCAGAGAAACAATTTTCACATAAAAACAAAATTACTGAGATATTTTGTCTTGCTAATGTTAAATGCATTCTATCTTTTTCCTTTAATATTTGTAGTCAAAGAAGTTATTAAAACTTTTTTAATTTAAATACAATTCCCCCTGCCACTGATTTTACATCAACAGAGAATCCCTGTTCTCTGAGGATTGCCTTTAAAATATGTTATACATGCATTTGTCTGTCTATCTATCTATCTATCTATCTATCTGTCTATCTGTCTATCTATCTATTTTTGCTTGTATTATCTGTTTCTTTTCCCAAAGGTATTAAAATATTTCAGGTTTACACCTGCTAATGTTGATATAAAACTAACTTTGGGATCCCTCACTCAGGTAGTCAGGTTCCTGTAAGTTATCATCAGAATCTTAATCCAGAAGATTTCACACAGATCAGATAAAACTTTGATTTCTCACACATGCAACTAGTTGGTTGTCAAATAAGAAAAATCAGAATTTTATTTTAATTAGTTTTTAATCTAGTGCAGATATTTTAATTTAATAGTAGTATATTTGGGGCTTAAGTTTTCACTCATAGTGTTCACTTACCTGGCTAATACATATTTTGGACCTGACTTTTAAATATTTAAACTACAAGACTAATAAAGAACATTTTTCCTTTGCACACATAAAACTTTATCCAGCTCATTCACAAATTCGCTGTTTCCTTTGATACCTTGAGTTCTCTGCCTTTTTATTTTTTCCTTCTGCTCTTATGGATTGTACTGAATTTTATGACCTTTTCCTTCAAGCTCCTAGTGCTATAACCATGCACTTAGGTAGGAATCTTTCTTCTTTTTTGTTTTTCAATGTAATACCATGTAAATTATTCTATCCATCATAGGAACATGCACATTTCTAAGATATGTTTATAATTTCAAGTTACAAAACATGATCCACAAGAGAAATCAAAGACCCAGGAATATCTATTATAATCTCAAGCATTTTAAGAAAATGGAATGTATTCTGTGAGGTTTCATTATTAATATTTCAATGCCTGGATTTATTAATCTTGCTTTAACATCTATCCTGAAATTTGTATAGTACAATAAGGGGGTTTTAAAAATATCTAAAAAAAAATGCTTATTTCCCATTTAGGATGGTATCTTAATTTCATGAGTAACTGCCACACATAACGGTTAGCATTCATGTTGAGATGTATGGGATACTTTAGGATTTAGAGAAAAGAGAGAGTGAAATACTTTCATGACGTTCTCTAGATATTGATCCCTTTTAAACTGTTTTAGACTAGAAATTGCAAGCATGAAAGGTGACTCTGAAATCCTAGGTAGGAGCAACATGCTGACGCAAAGCATGCAGAAGGCTGCTACTATATGGTGTGAAAAGGTCCAAAAGATTTCCTCCATAAACCAGGAGAAGAGTCATGAGTGAGCTGCTGGTGGAAGAGGCTAATGAAAATTCATCCAGTGCTTCTGAGCAGTATTAGCTAACCCCAAAATAAGTGTTGGCTACATAACTGAGATCTGAATCAGGCAGGAAATATGACTTAAATCCCTACATAGAATAGACCTCTCCACCTCCCACATGTAATTCTTGTCAGGATGGATCACTGCTGTGACTACAGCAGGGCAAATTAAAATATTGGATTTTACTTATGGTAGCTAACAACATAATACTCCGCTTCACCCTTCATTCTTTTATATATATTAATTTAAAAGTGTATATATATCACTCTAACATTTTTCAGTCTCTTATTCTCTTCCAAAATAAAAAGGCTATTCTAAGATTCTATGTCAAGTTTTAACATATGAAAACATTTGCAGTTCAGTTGAAAACTGTTAAAGCTGTTGACATAAAAGTTAAGAAATATTAACTCAGCTCTAAATTTAGTCTCTCCTATTTAATGTTAATTTATTAGTGAAGGAAAGAACACATAGAGTGCAAAATATTTACTTTTTTTAGACTCACTAGTAGACTACTATGTATGCAGATGACAGCTGGTGTATTGACTCCAAAATTGCATGGATTTGTTTTAAATCTATTTCATTAAATGTTTTGAATCCATGTTGAGGTAACAATTCTATAATCATTGATAGAAGAAAACAGTCTAAAAATCTTTTTTCATCAACAATTCACATGAGCATTATTTCAAAAGAAAGTCAAGTTATTTCAAATTTTAAGTCCATATTCATCTGTGTCCAAATAGTTTTACCTCATGGGAGCCACAGTCCAAATGATTATTGTACACATTCCCTTCTAAGGAATAATTTCCTAACCAGGACCATGTTTTTAATTATTGCTGTAATTTTAGCAGGATTGCTTCTGTAGGAAAGAAAAGTATTTTATCTATAAGACACGATACCTTTGAAAAAAGATGCATTAAATAAGTTAATTTTAAAGATGATGTCATTAGTAGCGATTATACTGGGGGAAAACAATATTGATCTTCTATTTTTCTTTCTCTCGATGAGTATTTCTCATTTGAATAAATATGATTTGTTTCTTTCACAGTAACTAAGCAGCTGATTTCTCTAACTAGTTGTTTATCTTTTATGTCTGTCAGAACTACTTCCTCACTTAAAGATGAGCAACAAACTGGGAAGCTATTGAACAGTGTAGAAAAAGCTGATGAGATTTTCTAAGCTTCTGTATTAAAGCATTAATCCAAGAACTGGAGAGTTTAGCTTGGGAAATTTTAATCAAATAAACCAGTTACACGTTTAGTGATTTAGTGGAGAAAAATGAAAGAAAATTAAATTGCTTTAGAAACACACATTGTACACAGGGCAAAACTTTGTCTATTATAAATTTACTAAGGTAGCTTAAATGTACATTTTAGCATTAGAGATTTGTGTATTTAAACTTAGGGCCGAAATACAAATTCATACTAATGACTATTGATCTATTGACTTTCATGGTGTCAACTGTGCAAGTGTTATAATTGTTAGTTCTCCGTATGCTCACTAAAGAGCTTGAAAGAATAGAAGGGAAAGCCAATTTAAAGACTCCTGTTCAATAGAAAAGATGCCTTTTCCATATTTTCTTTGTATCAAAAAAAGGATCCCACACAATAAAAAACATCTGTAAATTCTGTTTCATGGTAAGAGAACGACATGATAGCAAGAATAGCATTTATATTTGGAGAAAAAATCCCAAGTCATTAGTTGCTGCAGCATAATAGCATTTTTTTAGAGAAGTATAAAAATAGTCTGTTGAAGATGTTCCTAATTTCTTAAAGCAATGTATTTCTGAACAGTGTTTGAAATGCAGCTCATTGACTGTACTTTAGAATTCTTGGTTGAAGAAAAAGGGTAACAGAAATATAATAAGACATTCTATGCCAAAAGCACATCTTTTAGTAGATGACCTGAAACTGGCTAACTTTAGAAAATCAGTAAAGATAGAAAGTAGATCAGATAACTTCTGAGTGCAGACTGGTTTCAGATTACCTTAAAGTAGGCATGATTCATAAAAGTATTAATCTATTTGTCCATCGTGGATTTATATGCAGAGGCCTGGGATTTTCTTTTGAACTAGTATCAGACATTAATTTTAACTGTAACATGTTGACTTGTTTCTTCTCAGACAACCAATATGGAGGCACATTGGAAGCCTCCTAGCTCAGCTGTGAAAAACAAAATTGAATGGAAATCTTAGTTTCTCCCTAGTTGAAATTATAAAGGGAAATTTTTAACAACTGATAATAATTTTATTTATATACCACAATAAGGCTAACATGGTGCTTTGACCCTGGAAGGGAAGCACATGATATTATAGTAATTTATATTTTAGTAATTCTGTCACCAAATGTTTTACTGTGCTTTGATTTTCAAATTACAGGTGTATTTTTAATTAATTTTGTAAAGATTCACTGGCAGAACAGAACCGTGGTGCCTAAGGCTGAAATTTTATGTTAGGCCTCTAAAATATATTGAGAGAAGTCAAAAATAGATGACTGAAACTGATGCCATGATGATTTTTACTTTTTCATATACCCCTCTTATATATCCTTTCATATACCCTTTTTATGCAGCTTTTATGTGTCCTCAGTGCTTTTAGCCCACATACTTGCAATTCCCCAAGTCTGATAACTAGCTTAGACCTAAAGTTCTGTTAAGCCAAGAGACCAAACATCTTGGAAGCCTCGCAGTTGGAGGTCAGAAAGCCCCAGACACCAAGGTCCTCTCCAGAACGCATTCTGTAAACCAAGATAGACCCATGCAGGGGGAAGGTTCCTCATGACGGGGGCTTCTCTTGAGCCCCTCATTGGGGAATCTGTGATAGCTATGCTAATGTGCAAGGTCTATAACTGTATACCTGAATCATTGTGTGTGTGCATTCTTCGAGGTGTGCATTCTGGGGGCGTTGTATTCTTCAGGGGGACATTCGATGGGGTGCGCTCTTTGGTGTGCATCCTGGGGGTTGCATCCTGCCTGGATGGGATGCATCTGAGGATCCTTAAATAAATACGGAGGTAAAACCCTTTTTGCCCTCTAACCCTGTTTGGCTTTTAATTCTAAGCCCAGGGAAAGGCAACAAAACCTGTGTAGAAATGCTTGAGCTAGCCTTAAACTATCAGAATGAAGATAATACAGTAAACATGCAAGACACCAAAACTCAGCATGAGCTATTAAATAGACTGGGGAAAAAGCATCAATACATAGGAAATTAGTTGTTGCGGTAGCTAAGTCCACATTACACCCCTGTGTTACTACAAAGTGGTCCCTCCCCATACCATTGTGCCAGAAAGTTCTCCCTTCATCAAGACCCCACTGGTCCCTGGTCTTCTCCCCCCTCCCCTCCCTTCTCCCATTGGCCCCTGTTATGTCACTCAACCTTGCCTCTACCCCCTAGCCCTCAGACTATTGGCTTCTGATACTGTGCCCGCCCGTGGGAGCCCTCGGGATAAAACCGCGTGGGGGTTTTTGTTCTTTGCTCTTTTTCTCTGTTCCCCTTTGAGTGCGTTTGTTCCCGATGCACGGTGTGGACCCAGTAAAGGCCTCGGAATTGCACGCAAAGAATCCCTCCTGCCTCTTCATCTCCAGAACGCACATAAACTGTGTGTGTGAGTGACTGCTTGTATCTACCTGCGAGGTGAGATGGTATGCACATGTGGGTGCTGGCAGAGCGCCACCTAAGCATCTCCACGAGGGACACTGTGGAAAAAATGCGGCATCGGTCCATCAACACCACCACTGCGTTAATTAGTCTGCCATAAAATTGGAGGTATTAAAACTACACTTTTGCTTGTAACTGATGTTTCCATATTTTTTGACTAAAGTATATAGTAGGCGCATCCTGTTTTTCTTGCCAGTTTGCACTGTGTTCTTACCAACAGTCCTTGGCTGGTTCCATGGCTATCCAGCAATTGGTGTTTGAGACATACGTATTAGCCTTATCTTCTGGGCTGCTACAGCCAGTGATGCCCAAAACTGGCAGATGCAAACAGCGGCACAGCAGGCAGAAGCATGAATTTCTGCCTGACCTCCAAAGGCAGCCTTTGAACAAACTCCTAGTACACATCCTCTGTAGGTATGAATGCCAGATTAATTTGTGTAGAGACATGTGCAGCCTGTGGCACTATAATTCTGCTACAGAGTTAACTCCTCAGTGTAGCTGCAGTAGACTATCTTCTTGACTTGTAGACAATGACATTGAAGCATTTGCCTTTCCTACAAATGTAGTCAAACGCAATTGAAGAATGTCTCTTTTTATGTGATAGTATATTATGGCATATAGTTTATCCCATCTGAGTCTGCAGTATAGGGCTAAATGCAAAAGGCAGATAACTCACTATCATATCCACAGCAGAACATTTTCTCTACATATTCATGGTAAGATTTGAATTCAGTTAATTTACTTTTGCGTAAGCTTTGCCCTTCATTTCATATTCTTTGTGGTATGAGTTATTACTGACATTTGAGAACCCCATTTTATAGCTGTGATCAAAATGGAATGCAGGTAAATAAAAAATGACATTATACATAACATAATATAAAAGGTTATAAAAAATGCAAATTTTAGTAGCTCATCCATGCTTATATTTAGGGTTGTTGAAAGTACTAGAACACCTCATGAAACAAGAACAAATGCCTTCTTGCTTGTGGTAAGTCAGAGTAGGAAAGAGAATATAATTAAGCAAAAAATCTTTGGTCTTATCCTGGATAGTGGTCTTTGATCTTAAGCATAGTACCCACCCTTAAGTCAGTATTAAACCATGTATTAATAGAAAAATTCTGGAAAAGAAACCCAACAAATGAACACTTACAACAGGAAGGAATTTATAGTGTGAAGTAAGAAGTAAGCAAGCTTACCCTTTAAATATTGTATCAACCCATATCTTTATAAAATGTAAGAGAACTTGAGTTTTGATGAATTTTCTTGGTCATCCATATCTAAATAAAGTACAGCACAAAATCTTAGAGGCTTAGTTTGGATACTGCATGCCAAGCCTAATGCTGCGCTGAAATCTAATACAAGTCTAACTGGAAATCATTTTGATTTAGAACTGAATGAGGATTTGAGAGCTGCTGTGAATAATGATGCTTTCACATTTTATTCAAGATTTAACCCTTAGTTGTGGTGCCTTTTGTGTGTGAGTTATTTTTTTGTTTAGGAAGTGGGGGCATTTTTGGATTTCTTCTTCCTGATCATTATCTATGTTACTATTTTTGTGGGTTAAGAAACAATTATTTGGTCTTTTTATCACATTTCATATGTTGGGATTTTTTCATTTCATAAGTATTGAAATGGAAGGAAAAATATGGACTTGAACACATAAAAATCCCCAACTATCTACTAGGTGAAGAGGAATGAAAATTTAGCAACAAGTCTTGAATATGTATTTTTTGGAATATATGTGAAGAACAGCTAGGAACTAGCTAATTTCCAAAGCCTAAATCAAAGCTTAGTTTAATTCTGTGAGAGATTTTTTACCATATGAATTTCATTTGTGCAGTATTAATTACATTCAAACACCTTCTATAATTAATTATTTTTCATGACAGTTGAAACTTCAAATTTTCCTATAGATACTCATAAATTTCCTGGACAATTTAACCAATTTTTCCTTCAGGATGCTAAAAGCCCTGCATGACTTCTATTTCTTTCTTCTTTTCTTTCTGTTTTGTTACTTTCTGGTAACTTTTCCTTCCTTCCTCCCCTCCTCCCTTTATCTCTTTCTCTCTCTTCTTTCCCTTTCTCTCTTTTACACACAGGCATATCTGTATATATTTCATATCACAAAGCATGACTAGTTTCTCAAAGCACTGCTGTTTTCCCTTGCTGTTCACACATTCTTTTTCTTAAAAACTTCTTTAAATAAAAAATTACCTTATTTTTTTTAACATTTGCACATATGCATTCACCATTGCTCTTCTTGTAAATCCAAGATCTTATCCACATTGGTTATGCAAACATCTTTTTATAGAATACTACTTGGACTGAACTCTTATAATGATTCTTTTGCTGCACAGGACATCCTACTGATCTTCAAATGAAAGACATGTCTATGGGCATAAACTCCATGGTGAATTTTGAGCAAAAGTACTGGTTTGGTATTTTGGTTTGTTTGTTTGGAGTTTTTTGTGAGTGGATTATTGGAATATTCAAAACTTGAAACTGCAAAAAAAGTCAATTTATGCATAAATTTATGTATGTACATAGATAGATAGGTGGATATGTATTTAAAAAAGAAAATACAAGCTTAAAGGGTCAGACTGGATGTTTGTCAAAAGTTTCAATTAGAAGGGTCGGCCTTCGTGGCTTTTAAGGTTGCTGTCCTACCCTGTTGCTGAAAGTGGCTACATGGGGCAGGAGGCTGTCAGAAGAATAAAAGTCTGGTCCACAGGCATCCTGAATTTCACATGCTGGCATGAGGGTAAACTGAGATTTCCAAATGAAATGTGTCATCACCCTTTGCACTCTGCCAGCCTCAATAGAGGGGCTTGAATGGGAGTAAGAATTTTTCATATATCTGCTCAGAAGAAGCTCTGTTGCCTCTCAAAGAAGCCCTCATGGCTTTCCCTGACCAAAGCTCTGCACAAATTGTTCCTGAGCAAGCTGCTTGTCAGGTTGCCAAGGGAGATTGCAATATAGCCGTTATTAGGTGTTTTTAAAAGACTCTGAGAAAAAACATATATTCCTCACCACAGAAATACAGCTGAGGCTGCCTTAAAGACTAAATGGTTAGTTAAGGTTTCTTCCACTTTGACTCCTACTTTCTGTGATTTCATGATCACTTTTATTTGATTTCACATTTGTTCTCTTGAATTCTCTTATGATTTCTCATTAATTCCTAGTGAGAAAGTGAGAAAATAATTCGCCTACATGGAAAGCTAGCACATAAAGCAATTAAGTGATTTGAAGGACAAGCTGCTACTGAATCCAAGATGGAACTCAAGGAAAACAGTTTCTGTCCAGTCTATTAGACAATAGTCCACTGGTCCACTCCAGAAGTTCCAAACAAACAAGGCAACTGATTTTGATGTCATTTTTCTTCAGTCACTGCAGAGTTGTACAGATATAGAAAGCGTCACTTTGATGAGGTTTAGACATATTCCACTGGGAATCCATTTGACCTGCGGCCTTTTCCCCACTTTTTCACATATATTTATTGATTACATTGATTAAGGCATCTTTTTTATGTGAAGCCCTCACTTGTACTTGTGGAACTCTATTTAGCAGCTATTACAGTTCAGACAAAGGGTGGCATGATAATACTAAAACTAATACAGAGCAATATCTTCACACTGATAACAGCGCTGTCGATGAATCTCACTTTTTAAAAAATTGCTGAACTATTTTTTAGTATTTTGACTCTGATGACCATGTGGTTTGTTCTGCATTTGGAAAAACAAAATAAAAGAAGCTTGAAACAGCAAAATATTTTCTATATAGATAATATGAGGTTTTTATACAGATTTTTTTCTTCCATCTTTAACATTTTCAATTTAAAAAACTGTTTCCTATCCAATTTATGGCTTAGTTTTCCAGATAAATTATGCAAGACCACTGCAAATCAACATATTTGTTCATTATAATATTAACGTATCCAAGAAATTTTGAGGGGGTTTGCATGTTAGTTTAAATTCCCTTACATGAATAAAGGCAGGATAAAAATTTTCATTGAGATTAGAAAGTTTTGAGGCAAAAAATTTCAGGTAATTTACAGAACCACTGATAAACACCTGCTAATATTACAAAATATTCAGGCTGTGGTCTAGATCAAATTTTTTTTGCTTGCATACAAAATATCTTTGCATCTATATTGTTGAATATACTTACAAAATTTTATACATAAAACCTTGTAACTTAAAATACTATCTGAGATAGCAAGTAAAACATCTATTAAAATGTTTTAATTATACTGTGCTGCAGCAACTCAGTGCTCTTCTCAGAAGCTTTTCTATCAAAGTGCTGGCCAAAATACCAGATTTTTATTGTCTGTGATCAATTAGGACTGGTCGAGCGGGCTGCTGTACCAAAGAGTCACATTGTTTAAGATGAAATAAAACAGCAAGTGCTGCATATCATTCTGCTCTTTGCAGAGTAAAAAGACTGCAGTAAAATTGCAGTAAAATACTGCATCCTCCTTTATGCTACTTCACTGAAGAGATTCCAAAGCTTCAGTTTTGTTCAGTGATTTTTGTTATCTAAACCTCTCAATTTTTCATATCATCAAGAAAGAGAGACAGGGAAATAAAGCAGTCTTGACAATTTTTACTAGCTCCAAACTGGTGCAGATTTGCTGTACCTGCCAGCTGACCCTCATTTTGCACGTCAAACACATTGAATTCAAGACAGAAGAATTGGCAGCTATCTGAATTTCACTTAGTTTAGCTGCTTCTGGTTATCCTCTTACTTTGCACTTCTTTGAGGTATTTACTGCTGCTGAGGATGTCAGGATGATAGAGAAAAAGAAGAGCTGGTTTTCAAATATTAATGATCATTTCAAATGGATGGAAGATTCACAGGTGGCTGGAAAAACTGCTCAAAATTCTTTTCTTGTCTAGGGGGTAGGAATGAACACTTTAGGCAGAATTTAGTACTGCTAGGAAATTTCTTAAAGGACTGGGTTCTACCAGTTTTATGGTTGTGCATAATATTCACTCCAGGTATCTGTGCAAGCTTACAATACCAGGAAATAAACAGTATTTTGTGTGAGATAAAAGATACCTCTCAGAGCCATAGAAAGACACTTCAGTGTGTCACATGTTATCTTTGGGTCTTCTTGCTTTCTGCAGGAGCTGTCCCTCATAGTTGTGATATGGCAGGGAGACAAAGATTTTCAGCCTCCCCTCAGTTTT